>JAQQSV010011997.1:0-12869 GCA_028646515.1 Pseudochirops corinnae
AGCCAGGAACAGGGTGGGAGAGCCCAGCAGTTCTGATAAACGCAGAAGAGAGTCACGTCAGCATTGAAGTTGTCCTTGGACTGAGGTCTCTGGCCTCTAGCAATTGGTGGTACTTGTTCAGTTGTTGTGTCCCTCTCCATAATGATGTCTCCCCTCAGTGATGGCTGTGAGGGCTCTGCTGGAAGTAGGTCTGGTGGTTTAGAAGATCCTGCTATTCTTAAGATTCTTCACCTCAGGGTTCTACACTAACTCCATCAGTGTCTAAGGAAAGATGATGGCAAAGTGGTGGTGGTTTGACTTGTCTGGCATGCATTGCCTGCCGTCTTTCCCTCAGGGTGCCTTGCTGCCTCAGTTAAACTGGCTTATCTGCCCTATGGGGGCTAGTTGTTTGGTAGTTGGTAGGGAAAACTAACACCTTCTCCCTAGAAACTGCTTCACTGGATGACAGTTGTGAGGGTAGAATAGAAGCCAACTGGTAGCCGTAAGGAAACAATCTTTAATACTTTAAGTATACTCTGAAAAATTAACCCATATAGCAGGACAAATGTCTCTAATTTCTTCTGCACCTGTTCCCCAAGTCTGGTTGGCAGCTGCTTAATCCCCAAAGAATTGTTAATATTGATATACTTGAAAATGTGGAAATATAAGGAGTTTCAAAACTCACCTCTGGTAGGTCTGAGCCAAGAGGAGTGTAATCCCTGCCCCTGCTTTAAAAAAAATAGCAAAGGGATTTTTGAATCATGAGTGTTTCTGACATGAGTAACATCAGTATTTCACATCCATAATATGACAAATCTCAACCAATGGTAAGATATTCTTTTCCTCACGGTGAATTTTTTCCTTGAGTTTATAGATTTAGGGTCAAACACAACACTGCAGAAAAAGAAAAAGTTTCAGTATCAGAATGGAATGGGCCAGGGGGTGGAGGTGGTACTGGATGCTCTTTAGCTCCCATTTAGAAAACAAGATAGTGACCTTCCATTGGGTATTGCAAAACGGCAGAAAATGGAACTGCAAAACGGAAACTCGTGACATTCCTTTTATAACTTATCACTAGATGTCTTGTTCTAAAGAATCCAGGAGGTGGGGCGTGGAAGGAGGAAAAGTAATAAAACGCATTGGGGCCTTTTTGTTTGCTTATTTGGTTTGTTCTGTTTTAAATAGCTTTGAAAATATTCTGAAGTGATGGGAAATGTGTAACACCTTTTCTGCTAGGTGTGTATTTATTTAGTGCCCTGTGCCTGACTGATGTTAAATGAATGTAACTTGCATTGACTAATTAGACTAAAATGTAGTGACTCCTGATACAATTTCTGGGCTTTAGAATACTTCCAACCTTGTAAATTTCACCTTTTTATAAACATGTTATTATGACTTTGTTTCCAGGAAGCAGTAAATTCCTTGTTCTACCTCGAATCATTTCCTTTTCTCCAGAGATCACAAGCAAAATGGAGACAGGCTTGTGTACCAGCTGGCATCTAAGGGCCTTTGGCTGTTAGTCGCCTTTTCCTTAGCATGAAATGCAGCATGGTTTAGCACAGAGGTTGAATGCAGCGGAATGTGGCCCACAACACACCCAAGTACTCCAGAACCATATTATAATGTAATTTGGAAATATTTAATAAAAAGAAAAATACAATAAAACACAAATACTACTTTTTAGAAATTAAGTCCATATGCCACCTGCAGGGATCCTCGTATATGGGTTAGAGGTCTCAGTTTCTGTTTTAGTTTTACCGCATTGGTTTGTGGGTAGGACACTGGAGTTAGGTTCAGAAAGATATAGGTTTCTATTGCTCTTCAGACACTCACTAGATTGTGACCCGAAGCAAATCATTTAACCTCTCTGGGACTCAATTTCCTCATCTATAAAATAAGGGGTTGGACTCTATGACTTCTAAGATCCTTTCTAGATCTAAATCTGTGGTCCCCTGAGATGAATCACAACTGTAATAATTTACAGCACACTGGTTGATGTTCATAAATAACATATTGTAATTACAGTCACAACAGTCATTTCAATCTATGAATAAAATACACCCTAAGTTGGGGCCACTGTTACGAGCCCTAAAGTACCTCAAACCCTCTTGGGATCAAATTGACCTTATGTCAAGGTGTGTGGGTAAGAAGATAGAAATCAAAACCCAGTAACATCTGAAATAGGTTTTGAATAAACCTCTTCTCATTCCCTACAAATTTTTTCTCCTCCCTATTCACTTATTATCCCATCACCTTCAACCTCCTCCAGTTCATGATCACAGCTATCTCACCTAAACTTTGCAATGAAGAAGCAAGAATTTGTAAACATTATTTTGAGTCTATAGAAGCTGCCTCAAGGATTTCTTATGTGGATTCCCAGTGTGTTTAAGAGGAAGCTTAGGGCAGTGGATAGAGTGCTGGTCCTGGAGTCAGACTCATCTTCATGAATTCAAATCTGGCCCCAGACACGAGATGTGTGACCCTAGGCAAGTCCATCAACCCTGTTTGCCTCAGTTTCTTCATCTGTAAACTAGGGAGGGAAATAGTAAAGCACTCCAGTATCTTTATACCAAGAAAACCCCCAAATGAAGTCATGAAGAGTCAGATGCACTGAAATGTACCAATAAGTTAAGATAGCTGGCCCAAACTCTGCCTTTCTTCTACCACGAAAATGAGGAATTGGGAATAAATCATTATGCCGTCACAGTCAGGTGCTTGGTAGTGTGGGCATTTGGCAGCAACTACCCAAGCCTTCCTCAAAATTTCTTTTCCCAGACCATAGCCATATTTAAAGTTGAAATCATCTTTCTGATACTATTCTTTTTAGTAAGGTTTGTCATAATCAGCCCTATCACAAAAATTAGATTATATTATGAATCTATTTTAAGTATAAAGAACTGAATAAGAAGAACTTGCTTATTGGTGTTTTCACATCTATTTAGAGATTTATGTTTCGTCCCTTTTGTTGGGGAATTATGTTGAAAGCAATATTGTCCTTAGAAATGAAAATACAGTGAAGTACAAACGAGAAAATATGATCATATAATTGTACCATGTTGATTTAGGAAGCCACTCTAAAAATACACAAGGCAAATGTGTTTGTTCTAAGAATTTGAATCATTTGTTTAGAAATAGAAATCGTAACAAAAGGAAGCCATGTATTAACAAAGGAGCTGCTTTTAAAAAACTCAGATTTGTTGCTTTTCTTCAGCTGCGTCAAACTCTTCCTGACCCCATTTGGGGTTTTCTTGGCAAAGACACTGGAGTGGTTTGCCATTTCCTTCTCCAGCTCATTTTACAGATGAGGAACCTGAGGCAAACAGGATTAAGTGATTTGCCCAGCGTCACAAAGCTAGTAAATGTCAAACTCAAGTCTTCCTGACTCAAGGCCTAGCTGGTCCTTAGAAACATTACTTAGATTTTCAGGGGAAAAAAATTTAATAAAAAAAGTGAGTATGGGTGGGTGTGGGTGTGTGTAGAGAGAAAAGGAGATGGAGAGAGAAAAAGAAGAGAGAGAGGGAGGGAGAAGAAGGAAGAATAAGAGAGGGGAAGAAAGGGAGAGAGAGGGAGACAGAAAAATATTAGCGCATCTAAAATCAATGTTTCATTGATTTCACTCATTGAGCTGACCCCAGGCTAATCTAAGTCAATGAATGATGAGCACTCACTTGAATTAAAATTCTTGCCTATAATGTGTATTTTAAAAGTAGAATGTGTAATTTGCTGCATCAGCAACTGTTTTGCTGACTATGGTCCAAATCAAGAAGTTGGGCATGTAGTGGCCCCTGCCCCACCCATGAAGCCTTCAGGAGCACAGATGCTCCTGCAAGGCAGTTTGTGACTGCTGAGCTGTGTTTAACCAGGTCAGTGCTTCCACTCCCCTGGAAGTGGTGCTGAAAGGCAACCTAAATGCAACTTCACAATCAACTTAAACTAATATGGTGTTAGCCCAACACACTGATTTCAAATGCTCTGCGACCTCATTATTGAGTAGGCAAGGTACCTCAGTGCCTCTGCTGAGGGCCCTAGGAGAAAGAAAAAGAGAGAGATATCAATATAGCAAAGACCCGAAGAGAGCCCAGATGAAAAATCAATCGCTTCCCTGTGGGAAGAGTAGGGCTTTACTCTGCTTGCAAGAAACAAAGGCCTTCTTAGAAAAATAGAATATCTCTGTATTTTTTCCCCTCATCTTGGATTTTGTGCCCATAGGAGGAATTTTAACGAGTCAAATAGAAATATTTTTTGAAGGATAAAGAAGAAAAACTCTCAAGGAAGGGGTCAGGAAAAGATGCCTATTTACAGCTTGTCAGTGATCCCAGGTTTTGCCATCATTACTGTATTCTTTTAGCACCAAACAAGCTCCAGGATGTTTTCCTACAAGTCTTAATGATCTTTTCAAGTGCCATTTTTCTGCTCAGAGAAGTCGATCAAACAGCTTGCTTTGAAGGGATTTTGGGACCCAGGTCTAGTCTTTAATTCAGTGTTCAGCATCCTTCTCCAACCAAATGACCTGCATAAGTCTTTAGAGTGCAGAGTCATGCATTTAAATTAACTTGGCTCTTTCCAGAAGTCTTCTCTGAAAAGGCTTCTGTTTTGTTTGTGCCTTTCAAGAAACTTGTTATGATACAGGTCTAAATGGACTCCATCTCCTAGGGTCCTCATTTCATGAGTGACCTTCTGCCCTCTGCAAGGCCCATGGCAGACACTTGGGCAGTTCAGTTCCTGTCTTCAGGGAGTTTGAAACTTACAAGGAGAAATATTACATACACACAAATAACTAGAAGATTGGGCAGAACAGAATAAACGTATGAGGGTATATACCAACAGCTATGGGAGGCCAGAGGGGTTCATTTGCAACCGAGAAGGGTCCAGCAGAATTTTGTGGAGGGTATGGCTTTGGGGATGGACTTTGAGAGGTGATCATTAGGGAAAGTGTCTAAAGAAAAGAAAGATGCAAGAGGATCTTTGAAGAATGACAACTGGACCAGTTACATTATTTTAAAAAATAATGTTGGGAACACATTGTGGAGGGCTTTGGATGACAAACTAAAGAATTTGACTTTATTGCATAGGCTGAAAGCCATTAATTGAATCAATGAAATGGCCAGGGGTACTTGAAGGAAGATGTGGTGTGGTGGAAACACTTGAATGGAATTAAGACTACCACTCGTGTGACTTTATGAGACTCAGTTTTCTTATCTGTAAAATAAGTTATGGAGGGTGGGAGAGAGAATTAGAGGATCTCTAAGCACTAAGATTCTATCTCACGGTAAAGGTTAATGGACTGAAGGCAGAGAAATTAGTTAAAATATTATTGCAGTAGTCCAGGTGAGAGATGAAAAAGGGCCTGAACTGAGGTAGTGAAAATGGAAGCAGAAAGGATTTTGTCTTACACCTTCTCTTTTCCTCTGCCTCTATGTTCTCTCCTTTGGTAATCTCATATGCTTTTTGAGTTCAAGTATAATCTTTAAGCTTATGTCTCATATGTGTGTGTATAGATTATGAGTATCCAAGCCTTCCTCAAAGTTTCAATAGACTATCCTACTTCGTGTGACTTCTATATGTGCACATGTATGCAATTAATGCTTTATGTTATAAATTTTGTATGAGGGTGACTTGTATTTGCAGACGCAACTCTAAGAGGAGAAAAAAACAACAATTGTGTTGCTCAGGAAAAAATAAATTCTCCTGGTACTCTCTGTTCCCTCATCTTCAACTACCTGCTGTGCATCTGTACCTGGAGCTCCCAACTGCAATCAGACTCAACATACTCTGAACATATCTTCCCATAAACCAAGAGCTGCAACTAGGGCGAGGGCAATGAGGGTTTGACCACAGGCACCAAAATGGGAAGGACAATGCTACTTCCTACTGAGAGTTACTTCATTTAAAGACTGCCATCCTCTTTATTCACTTATTCCCTCGTGGTCTCAGATCTCCATGGGGTTGGGATGAAATGTGGGTTTTGGGGAGGGTAAAGCAGTGAGGTCTTTATGAGCATAGGTTGTGTGTTGTTGTTTGTCCTTCATTCTTGAAGAAGACCAATGATGTTAAAAGGGAGATGCCTCGACTTGCAAGTGAATTGGATTGAAGTGAGGCAGGGCTGTGCAAAGCAATCAGCCTCATTCTCTCCTCCAGGGTCATCTGAGTCTTGTGGCAAGATCTAGGTCAGGATGTCTGGCAATAGCCTCAGATGCAGTGGGAGACCTTGGCAGTAAGAGGGAGGTGGGTAGAGGTTCTTTAGGAGTGAGGAACCTTTAGCCTTGAGGCCACATCCCCTTAGTAAAAGGATTTGTTCTGTGAAGTTTAGATTTAGTAAAAGATTTGTCCTTGAGAATCTAGAGGTCATAAGTGGCCTCAAGGCCCCAGGTTCTCCACCCCTGGACCCAAAAAATGCATCTACTGTTGGGCTCTCCTTCTGATGCCTCCTGGTTTTCCCTGCTTCTTTTGAAGCTTCTGCTACTTTTTCCTATTTCCTATAACAACCTTGTCATTTCCAAACCATGCCACCTGTACTACAGACATTGTGCTGATCCTCCTCATCCCCCTCCCTCTGGAAAATAAGACTCCATCCCTGGTACCACTCTGTGTTCAGGTGAGCTTTCACATTATCTTGGTCATTTCGACCTCTTATGTCCCACCTCCTTAGCCCAGCTAGCTTTCCATTATATTTAGCCTTCCCCCATTAGAGCATCTGAATGCAGGGATTGCCTTGTTTTCTTGTATTTATATCCTTAGCACTTAGCACAGTCCCTGATAACTAATAAACACTTAATAAGTCCTTTATGACTACCATCTCATTTCCATCCATTTCAACTATTGCCGTCTCCTCTTCTGGCCTTTCTTTCTACAGTTTCCACTGTACCCTTCAGAGAACCCTGTACTTGCTGTTAACACAGCCCCCTTCATCCTAGAGATCTCTTCTTCTCACATTCTTCCCACCTCTGGTGCTTAGTCAAATCTATATTTCTCTTAAAGATACCACATACCTTGGCACTCTTTGCAAGTCTGGCTGCTTCTTTTCAAAGACCCTTGAGACACAGGCTGCTCAGGAGGAACATGTGCTACACTCTTTGTTCCTCAATGCCACTTTCAGGTCCTCACTCTGCGACCAATGTCCAGCAACCATTTCCTTTAAAGTTCACATCTTCCCATCTATATCCTTACAAATTTTCAGCTGACCTCCAGGACATACTCTCTTCTCACCAGTAAGCTCTGTACATTACTTCAGCTTTTCACTTCTCCCCTTGCCACTCAGTTCCAGTCTGTCAATAGCTTCAGCTCTTATGACTTTCATATCTAGAATATCTGACTAGGGCAGCTAGATGGTGCAGGAGATAGAGTGCCTGGCATGGAGTCAGGAAGACTCATCATCTTCCTGAGTTCAAATCTGGCCTCAGACACGTAGCTGTGCAACAGTGGGCAAGGCACTTAAGTCTGTTTGCCTCTGTTCCTCATCTACAAAGTGAGCTGGAGAAGGAAATGGCAAACCACTCCAGCATCTCTGCCAAGAAAACCGCAAATGGGGTCATGACCGAGCAACAGCAACACCTGACCCATGAAAAGAACTGATTTTCTCTTACACTGCCTTTCTCAGGTCCCAAAGAATTTGCTCAAAAGTGAAGGATTTCTAATTTTGGCTCCTTCTAAATCTACTTCTTCTCCAACTTTCTTGTTTATTTTGATTGTACCTAGGCTCAAAAACAATCATTTTAAACTCTTTCCTTCTCCTTCATTCTCTACAAAGAAGCAATTGTCAAATTCTGCCTAGTCTATATCTCCACAACATGTCTCTGTGCCCTTCTCTTATTATAGAGATATAGATTATTTTTGTATGTATGTATGTATATATATATATATGTATGTATGTATGTATGTATTACAGAAAGGCTTGTTCAACCTTTCATGATTTCTTTCCTAAATAATTATAATAGCATCTAAATTCGTCTCTCTGCCTACCACTATGTTACATTTAAGATAGTCTTTTAACTGATTAACAAAAATTCCCATGTTTATAGAGAGGCATCTTTTCTGTTCTGTTGTTTTGGAAAGCTTTTGTTTGATGATTGTTCAATTCACAATAAAAAAAATAGGTTTCTTTTTTTTAAAGAAAAAAGCTAAATGGAAGTGGTAAATCTGTACAATGAGTACAGCCAGGAGTCTAGTGAATTATGCTGCAGTCTAGCCAAGGCTTGCAGGGGCTGTTGCTTTACCTGAGCTATGAAAAATTATTCCCTGTGTCCTAGAGATCAAAAGTTCTAAACTATTCTAGGTCTGGTCCTAAAATACGTATGACCTTTTACAATACAAAGGGCGCAGGAAGCATACCTATTAAGAGGCTCTATAAATCTAGCAATTTAATAAATAATCATGGTCTGACATTTTCAAGGAAAAGTCTGCTGTTATATAAACATTGAAAACGAGCCAAGAAACTGCAGTGTACAACGAGGTATCATTGCACTTCTTAGATGGCATTGCTACTAAGAGCTTGGTTATTTGTTCATTTTCCTCAGAAAAGAAAGATTTGACCTGACGTTGCCCTAAAATAAAACCCAAACTGACCAGAAAGCAAATGTCATGGTTTCTGGGGATTGGACATATAGTGACCAAGGCCTGCTCTCCTCCCTTCTCTCCCTTCATTTTATGATGATCCCAACTTGCCCCATCTCCACAAAGGTTCCCTCCCTCTCTTCCAGGCAGGCAAGTCTCTTTCTTGTCCTCCCTCCCTCTCCCATGATAAATGATTGTTCATAGAAAGGGGGAGAAAAAATGTCAGTGATAACACTCCTCCTGCATTGGAGGGAGCTTCCTTGCTGAGGACTATGGGAGAAAAGAAAGAAATAGGATTTGAAATCCAGTAGGTTAGAGTAGGTGTATCAGTAATGGAATTTGAAGATCTTCCATGCCCCTTGTATTGGCAAGAAAACAGGTACTTAGTACCTTGTTTCAAGTTCATGACTGTGTCAAGTATTAAGATCTAAACCTTCTGAATCCCACAGTATGATGAACTTGTTGATGTAACAGGAAGGGGCAGAACAGGGAGGAGCTAATGCCATATATAAGGAAAAGCCCAAGCTAAGAGAGGACAGAACTGCTGCAAGTGAGCACCATAGAGGCTGAGCTGCTATTGCTGGAGAGAGAGAAGAATTGAGAAGAGAAATGAGAACTGAGAACTGAACTGAGAATTGAGAAGAACTGAGAAATGAGAAGAGAGAAGAAATGGGAGGAGGCATGGCTGTGGTGCCTGTACTTTGTCTGTTTTGATGTTATTTTGTCATATATGTCTGCTGATAGAGGATGGTGCTGTTGTTACAGAAGCCCTGGGACCTTGCTGCTGGTTCAGAAGCCCCAAAAGAGGATTTTCTTGTTGTATGTTTACAGAAATCCTGAAGGAGGGTCTTGCTGGTGTTTTCAGAGGTCATGGGACTATACTATTGATTTGTTGTGGGTCCATGTTGATTGCACAGGGAGAAAGTGAATTGATGAGGCTGCTGGCAATGTTAGTGAATGTTATTGTGGCTTTGTTAAGCTTTGTCTTTCCAGGAACAGAAACTAAAAAGGACTTGAGGTAGACTAGACACTGTGAGCTTCAATATGGAACAGGAACTGCACAAGAAGTTGTACAAGGAACTGAGATCTGTCTGCCTTTGAACCCAGGTGGCAGTTGGATAGATTTGGGCAGGAGCTGGGACCATGGAAGAGGAACCATGGAAGCTGATAGCCTCCCTTGAGTCAAGATGAAAAGATCTCTCCTTGGGTATTTAATGTAGACTAAGAAGATCATGATTTGCTGTGGCCTAGGGGTGGGGAACTTTGATCTTTACCTTTAGATGATTGAGTTAAGGACTTCTCCAGTTGAGAAGAAAGAAGACTTTTTGACTGAGGAGATTAAGACAATGTGACCTAGGAACAGAGAACCTTGACCTTTGTACTTTGTGTCAATTAAGGAGGCTTCCCACATTGTGAATACTGTACTTTGGTTTCTATGAATGTTTTGCCTTAATTTGTTACTGAATAGAGAGGTCACTATACTGTGTAATCAGAACCTTGAAGCTGTTCATTACAGTAGTCTTCTGGAAAGCTGCTCATGCTTGGCTTTACACTAGGTGACTCTCAAGTCCTTCCAACAGAGAATCTATTGCCTCAGCCACTATAATCACTCATTCCTTCTGCTTATTTGAGAAGGCAGGTGGTTAGTGAGAAAGGATCATCCTATCTGACGTCAGAGGACTAGGGATGAAATACCAGCTCTTCTAGTCATTACCTATATATGTATAGGCAAATCCCTTCATTGCTCTGGGGCTTGGTTTTCTCATCTGAAAAAACAGAAAAAACATTGTTTTGGAACACAAAGATCACATCAAGCTCTAAATTAATATTATAAATTTGTCTTAATTTCTTCTTATATTATTTTTACATCTTTAATTCAAAGTTGATATAAGGGGTCATTTTCTTGTTGTTTGCCCTGGGAAAATGGTTGTCCCAATACCCAAAATTGCTAGGTTTGACTGAATACTCTGGAAAATTAAATTCTCCATTAGAAAAAGAAGTCACGTATGATGGTGAAAAAGTGGAAGCCACTTTTACTTTCCTTATAAAGTGAAAAGACAGGTTATCTAAGAGAAAAGCCCTACAATTCTTTGAAAATATGTTTACAGAAGTTTTAAGAAGTGTTATTGTTCATTCATGTCTAACTCTTCGTGACCCCAGGGACTTTATCTGTGGGATTTTCTTGGCAAAAATAGGTGGGAGGTTTGTCATTTCCTTCTTCATTGTTTCCCTATTTCACAGATGAGGAGCTGAAGCAAATAGGAATTAAGTGACTTGCCCAGGGTCACATAGCTAGCAAGTGTTAAGGCTGAATTTGAACCTGAATCTTCTTGATTCCAGGCCCAGTGCTCCATCCACTGTATCACTTAGTTGTCTCATTTGATTACTCAGAGAACTACAGATACTTTAATCCCTTAATTTAGAAATTCAAACTACATGTGAAAGGTAAGAGCTGTGGGCTACTCTTTTTTTCCTTTTATTTTTACTGTGCTTGTTGTAACCCAGTGCCAAACTTGGCAAAGAGAGAGAAAGAAAAATTGATACTGATTGCATCAAAGTATGCCTAGACCTTTGCTAGGATAACCAGCCTTATAAGAGTTCCCCTTACCTACATGTGACCTCTCTGGGGGTGTAACAGCAAGCACCCCAGCACACTCAGGATGGCTGCTAGCACAGGTTCTTTGATTTGCTTTTCTAAAGGAAAGCAACTCAAAATGGGTTAACAATCTTACTTTAATCAACATATATCATTTACCTAGCTCAGGGGAGAAAAGTCAGCATCCTGAACTTCAGAGAAAATACAAACAGAAGTTACAAGCAGACAAAATTGCCTTACCATTACACGGTGCCATAATGGATAGTGCAATGGGTCCAGGAAAGAAAGAAACAACCATTTATTAAATGCCTACTACCTACCAGGCATCATGCCAAGCATTTTCCAAATATCTTATTTGATCTTTACAACAGCCCTGGCAGAGAGGTTCCATTAATTATCTTCATTTCCAACTCCAGGTCTAGCAGGATATCTGCTACACCACTTGGCTGCCTCTGACGTATAAAGGCCTGTCTTGCCATTGTACTTCTATCACTAACCAGTTTGTGATCCAAGGCAAGTCACTTTGCCCTTACATTCCTCCCACAACTCCCAGGTTTTCTCTGTTAAGTCACAGAAGAGTTGCAATCTATGCTGGTGAAGTACTTCTTTCCTAGATCTTTTTGTTTGATCCTTTAAAAAAGATAGGTCTACAGCTGGATGAAAGTAAAATACCACACCCTGATTCTGGTCCAATTCCCTAATTTACAGATGCAGAAATAGAGGACCATGGTGGTTAAGTAACATGCCTGAGGTTAAAAAAGTAGAAAATGGAAAAAATGAGAAGTCAAACTGAAACTCCAGGCTCAGCCTTCTTTCCACTGTGTGATGCTGGCTCCCACTGCCAGGGAAGAAATCCTAATGAGTTTGAACGTTTCATTGCTAATGACGGTTTTTTAACCTGTCACAGAAGTTCTCAGTGCAGTGACAGAAAGGCTTTTATAACCTTGAGAACAAAGCAGATTTTTCAAGGGCCAGTGTAAGCAACTTGGATATTTTGCAGAAGCATTACATTGTTCTTCATTTTGGAGGCTATTCATCTAAACACAGTGTCTCAACAGACTGGAGAGATGAAAAGCTGCAACTCACAATGTGCTTAAAGGATAATAAAAACAAACCTGGCTCGATCAGTCTCCAGAAATTTGGAAGCATCAGAGGACCCCAGTCATTCAGTATCATGCCTTGGCCTAACATCCTTCCCCTTGAGAGACCAACAACCAAGGCGGGTCAAGTGCTAGGATCTTGGGGAGAAAAGAAACCACCGTGTTTAAACTGCTGAAGTATAAATTGTCATATGTCATTTCATGTCTCTGAGACTGGCCTCCACCACATTATTCAATTTCAGGAAGATCCAGAGTATAAACTGCAGGTTTTTCAGAAAGGAAAACCAAAGAAATATCCACTCATCCATCCATCCATCCATCCATCCATCCATCTATTCTTTTGAAAGGTTGCCTTTAACTACTAAGATGTTGTTTTTGTCACCTACTGTCTTAAGCAGCCTGTGTCTCCTCCCATGAGGGGAAGTACATTATAGGCACTTAAATGTTGACTGGTTGATTGATCAATATACCAAGTCTGACAGTATGTGCAATGTCCTATACACATGGTCTCCCACCTCCAGAATAAAGAGGAGATATATTTTCTTCTCTTTTGTTGTTTTGTTCAATTTATATTATTAGTATCATCATTACATGTAATTTGTATATAATGCAGTACATACACTATACATAATATATGAATTTTA
>JAQQSV010011998.1:0-12869 GCA_028646515.1 Pseudochirops corinnae
TGGTTGGGGCTGCCCTGGGGCTGTGCTCAGCTCCCAGTGCACTGCGATAAACCCTTCCTGCCAGCCTGTTGGGCTGTTTTCAGTGGGAGATTTGTTTCTCTCTGTCACTTTGTGGGTTCTGTAGCTCTAAACTTGGTTTAGAGTCATTTTTTATATGTATTAGAGGAGGTGGAAGCCAGAGCAGTGGGGAAGTCCTGTTTCTATTCTGCCATCTTGCCTCTGTCCCCTGAGAGCCCGACTCTCAAGGCTCTTACATGCCAACCTCAGGAGTTTGTATTTTATCTACTAGGAAGAGGGGAGTCAGGGAAGTTTTTGAGCAGAGGGATGACATCTTAATCATGTGAGTTAAGAAGATTGTTTTGGCAGCTCTGTGGAGGAAGCACTAGAGAAGGGAGAGACAGCAGCTTGTTGAACATCATTTGGGAAAGGAATGACTAATGAGCTTTAAAATTAGTCTGTGTAGCTCACACAGATCGCTAACGTTTCACCAGCATGAAATACTTGATAAAGCCGTGCTGGCTCTTTGAAATCACAGCTTCCTTTAATTTGCTGCCCCCACCAGCCTAAGCACAAACTGCCAGGAAATCTTCTTCTCCCAAACAAATCCATTTATAACCTTTCCCTAAAAGCAAAATGCTAGTTTTAATGTCTCAGATTTTACCTTATACTTTAAAGATCTGTGATTTCACCAGTACAGGTGAAATCTCTTTTTACCAAAACAGGTAGATGGTTTTTGTATTTCATAATTGTTGTGGCTGGAAAAAAAAAATCATCATTTGGTGGATAACATTACTGCAATGAGTCTCTGAATTTATCCAAGAGAAGCTGTAACTCAGGTGGAACCAATGACACTTTGCCTCAGCCTGGAGAATCTAGAAGTCCCAAACCACGCTGTCCCATGATTTGCTTCTGATTGTGTCCATCTGGCTTCCATCTGGAAGCTGAAGCAACCTCATTCAAGGGTTAACTTTCTTCCTCCTTTAGCAGTGTAGAAACCTCCCAATCTTCCATTACCCCTTATCCCTCCTCATACTGACAACTCTTCCTGTTTATCTGTCTGTCGTGCATTCAGCTCTTTCCCTCTCATTCTTTCTGTTTCTCATTTCTTATCTCTCTGCCTTTCTCTCTCTCTCCCTCCTTCCCTCTCTCCCTCCCTCTCTCTCTCTCTCTCTCTCTCTTTCTTCTCCCTCCCTCCCTCTCTACCTTTCTCTCTCCCCTTTCCTCCCTCCTTCTCTTTCTCCCCCTCCCTCCCTCTCTCTCTCTCCCTGTCTGTTTCTATCTCTCCATCTCTTTCTCTATATGTCTCTCACTCTCCCTGTCTCTCTCTCCTGTCTTTCATGTTCTTTCTCTCATTCTGTCAGTCAGTACATAAACATTTATTAAGTCCCTACTGTGTGCCAGGCACTATTCTAGGTGCTGGGGATACAAAGAAAGCAAAAGGCAGAACCTGCCCTCAAGAAGCCTACAATCTAATAGGGTGGGGCTGGAGACGGCAACACATAAAAGGAAGCTAAAAAGAGGTGCGAAGGCACTCAGCATAGAGGCATGATGAAGTCCAGAGGAGAGCAGCCATATGGGGAATGAAGAGATGGATGCTCTGGGCACCCTCCTTAAACAAAGCAGGATGTGGGAGGTGCTCTCCATGGTCTACCCTCTCATTCTCCAGATACCAGAGTTTCCATTTCAAGGATAGTAGATATACCTGAAGCCCTTTCAGCTTGGTAGGAGATGCTAAAGATTTTATTCCATGAGGTTTTTCATTGTTATGTATAGGAATTTGCTTCAGAAAAACTATTTTATACTATATTAAAACATGGTTATAACAGAAAGGGGTTAAATATAGAGATGGGATTTATCTCTTCAATCCATACTCTTCTGGGAAAGAATCACTTTTTATACCACTTTCTCTATCAAACTTGCTATTGATGCACAAATAGAAGATGTGCTTGCTATTTGAAATGTTTAAGCAAACAAATTAAAAATATAGATTAAATCTTCTGTACCCAAGAGCAAGATGTTTGCACCTTAATAACTGAATATGACAGACACTTTGATATTCTTTCAGTGCTCTTCTATATGTTCCTCTTTAAAATATGCATTTTCTTTTTGAATTTAAATTTAATCAATTAATAATTAATTACTATTTGGTTTCAAATTGTTGGCAAGAGATTGTCAATGTGTCTAAATAAATTATATTCAACAAATACTTAAGTGGCTATGAGACATTTTTTAAACTCAGTATATTCATTCACTAAGTATTTATACTGCATCTCCTATAGACCAACCTGAGGATATGAAGGCAAAGACTAAGTATTCTCTTCCCTCAGTGAACTTATCTTCTATTTGGAAGAAGACATATGTATACAGGAAAATATGCAAAAAGTAAATACAGAGTCACAGAGAGGGGAGGATGATGGGAGTATTGAGTAAAACCTCACCAGCAAGGTGGCACTAGAACTAAATTTAGAAAAAAGTTTTGTATCCTAGAGTCCAAGGTGAGGAAGAAGTGTATTCCAGGAATGGGGGGGAGATGTTGTTTTTAGATACCACAGAG
Organism: Pseudochirops corinnae; assembly: GCA_028646515.1. NCBI lineage: Eukaryota > Metazoa > Chordata > Mammalia > Diprotodontia > Pseudocheiridae > Pseudochirops > Pseudochirops corinnae. Next base: position 2,555 of record JAQQSV010011998.1, read on the forward strand.
ATGGAAGATAAAATGGTTAGTAGGACATTTTTGCTTAGTATAGGAAATGTAAAATAGGCCAGTTTGGCTAAAACCTAGAATGCATGAAGGAGAGTAATGGAAAAGATAGGTTGGAACCATATTGTGAAGGCCTTTAAATACCAAATGGTTTGTAATGTAGCCTTCAAGCAATAAGAACCTCCTGGAACTTTCTGAACAGGGAAGGGACATGGTCTATCCTGTGCTTTGCAGGGTATGGTGGGGTTATACACAAAAGCTTTGTGGAGGATGAATTGGAGAGGAGAGAGAAGGGAGTCAGGGAGATCAATTAAGGGAGTATTAAAATGGTCTCTACGAGAAGTGATAAGGTAGGGAGAAGTGGACAGATTGAAATGAGAAATAATGGAAATAGAATTCATAAAACTTTGAAATGGATTCAATATTACAAGGAATGGTCCTGAGAGAGATAAGAGAGACTGAGGAGTGGAAGATGAGTTCAAAGTTGCAAACCTAGGAGACTGCAAGGATGGTTGTGCTTTTGATAGAAAAGTAGAAATTTTTAAAAGGATTGGGTTTTGGGGGGAAGGGTAATGCTTTTTCATTTGGATATGTTGAGTTTGAAATGTCTACAGGACACTTAGTACATAATGTTCTAGCAAGGTTTGAACACAATATTGTTTTGAATTTGTCCTTTTTTTAATGCAGAACAAAATCTTTTTCTATCTCAAAAAGTTCATTCCCTCCAGGCTGATTTAAAGTTATACTGAGTTCTGAAGGAATCTCTTAGTAGAACATGGAGGACATTTAAATTTAAAATACACAAAGACCAAGCTAAACTGGAGGACCTAAACCACAAATTAGTGTAATTATCTTCAAGGTAAAAGTATTCAAGGGCACAGAAAGTATTCACATTGTTTTCTTCTTTCTGAATGGCCACTGGAAATTTATTCTTTAATCTTCAAGAAGTGAGGATTTCTTCTTAGGAAACAACCACTAGAAGCATCACCAAAATTATCACAAGAAGCAGCAAGGCCAATTAAGATTTACCTTCTTCTGCACTGCCCACCCCCCCACTTTTCAGAGCTCATTATGTTCCAATTTGGCAAGACTACACCAATTGTTCCTGGTGGAGCCTAACTTGGATCAGTGCCCTGGTAGTTTTATTTTGATATTGGAAGAAAGTGAGACACTTGTTGGTCACTGAACAATTAACAAAAGGAACTTTTTTATGGCTAAGTTTACTTACCTATAACAAGAGGAGGATAGTCAATAAGTCAACAGTCCCTTAGTCCCCTAAGTCAGTCAAATCTTAAGGAATGTCTCAGTAGCTCTTAAAGAAAAGCCTAACCTCCCCTGCACTGGGGGGCAGGTTAAGATTTTACTGCTACTACAATGATTATATATGCAATACATAAATTGCCAATTTTCAGAGAATAAGAAAGCAATAAAATGCATGTAATCCCCAAACTATGTCGACCAGAACTCAATCTTTCTTTGCTTTTATCAAAATGCAATTGGAAGGGAAGCTCTTCGCATAGCTAGTTGTGTGACTTTAGGTATATCACTTTACTTCCTCAGAGCCTCAGTGTCCTCATCTATAAAATGAGGGGGTTAGATTAGATGATTTCTAAGGTCTCTTCCAGGTCTAAATAGCCTTATGTTGTTTTCTGGGGAACAGAAGAGCTCTCTCTCCACATCAGCCAAGAAATCAAATACAGAGATTTTCAAATAGTAATGGATACCTTCTACAAGGAAAATGTCCTGTAATTTCTGTTCTTAGCTTGCAAGATTTCTTTGGAAGAAAGGCACTAATGAAAATCTAATAAATAAAAAATAAGCTTGATGGATTCTAAGAAGTACCACAGTTTGTACTGGCTAACCTCCAAAGAATAGAAAATAGCTATAGCTAGTAGGTTTTGTTTTTGAGAGAAAAACAGTGTTGGGTCTTCCACTATTGTGGAAATAATTTCATGATGTAGTAGTATTAGAAAATACTGTAATGGGAAAATCAGGTTCAGACATCAGGGTAGGGAAAAATTCTTTTCTATGGGCAATATCAAATTGGGCAAATTATTCTTCTTAACCTAATCTCAAGGAATAAATTGAGCATCCAAGGTTAAAGTCCAAGATCCAAGAGTCCAAATAAATTGAATATCCAAGATTCAGAGAAATCTGAATGATCCCATATCAGCAAATAACCTGAAATATTATGTTCCTTATAAGGCTTCCTTATAAAAGGTTCATTATAAAATTTTGGAAAATCTTTCTTTAGGCTAGTGGATAAGTATGCATAGAGTATTTGCATAGGCATATCCTTGTATTTGTTTTTCTTTCTTCTCCCCTAGCTTCTCCTATCCCTTGCAAAAACACAAATCAAATCCATTCTAAGAAACAGTCTGCCTTACGAACCCAGTACCTCTTTCTTAGATGCTAGCTTGGTGCCAGAATCACCTTGACATCCAGATGAATTTTTAGATAAGCCACAAAGTTTGCCAGATTGGCATAAACATGGCAGAGCAGGCAGCTATGAAGAACAGTGGATACAAGAGTGAACTTGGTGTTAGGACAGTGGTTCTCAACCTTCCTAATGCCAAGACCTTTAATACAGTTCCTCATGTTGTGGTGACCCCCAACCATAAAATTATTCTCGTTGCTACTTCATAACTGTAATTTTGCTACTGTTATGAATCGTAATGTAAATATCTGATATGCAGGATGTATTTTTGTTGTTACAAATTGAACATAACCCACAGGTTGAGAACCATTGTGTTAGCAAGATCTGAGTTTGAATCTCATCTCAGACCCTTAGCAGCTATGGGACCCTAGACATATCAAACTCCCTGATCTCTTTTAGTATCTGTTTCCTTATCTGCATAATTGGCACAATAAAAACATCTTCTCAGGGGATTGTTGTGACATATTACACCGCAGCATAATGCAGTGAAAAGAATATTGGTTTTGGAGTTAGGGAAAATCCTGGGTTCAAATTCAGATTCTACCACTTATAATCCATGAGTCTTCAGAGAAGTAATTTAATTTCTCTGGATCTATAAAATTCAAGGATTGGACTACATGATCTTTAAGGTTCCTTTTATATCCAAATATATGAACCTTATATATTATAATGTGTAATATATCTGTGGCTGATGAAGGATAAGTTATTAAGATATTTGAGAGGTAAAGATGGGAATGGAACACTACTTTGACACTGCAATATCTCTGTTGTAAAGAGAGTCACAGATTACAACATAACTTATATTTCTACCCAAGTTAGAATTCATTTTTAAACAGCCTTGTTAACAAGGCTTCAAATAGTAACAGAATAGGCTCTAAACAGGAGACATGGCAAAAAGTAATGATAATAATAAATAAAGATAGCTAGTGTTTATACGCCTCTTTAAGGTTTGTGAATTACTTTACAAATATCATTTCATTTGATCTTCGTGACAATATTGTGAGGACACCTGGGAGGCAGGGGCCTCCATTTTACAGAAAAGGGCTTTTAGGCAGATAGAGGTTAAGTGATTTGCCCAGCTATACATAATTAATGTGCCTGAGACTGGATTTGAACTCAGGTCTTCCTGACTTTCTAGCCACAGGATTGCAGAATGGGAAAAAAGTTATTATTATTTTTCAAATGAGTCAAATACAGAATAGAGAAAAAAAAGAAAAAAACCCCACATACTTAAATATTGGAACTTAAATACAAAGTTAGAAAGAAAAAGAAGCATGCTGTGTGTATAGTAGGACATAGAAAGGCAGTGTTTTCTGTAAATGTTTTTGTAAGTGATAGTATTTGGCAAGTCTGGCTTTTCCCCCAAAGGTGATAAGAATCACTATGATATTAATGTAGATGATTTCTAAAGTTGATCTACAAAATACTATGATATATAATGACTTACATTTACATATCATTTTCCTCAGAATAGCCCTCTGAGTCATTTGGATTCCATAGCTTTAAGTATTTGGTGTTTGATTGTAGTAGGTTCTTAATATGTGTTTTTAAATTAATGGAGTATTAGCCTTAATTTTTGCAAATATATTTGTATTTATTTCACTAAATATTTCCCAGTTACATCTAAAAGTTTTTAACATTCATTTTAAAAATTCTGAGTTCCAAATTCTTTTTTTCCCTCCTGCTCCCTTTCTCCTTGCCCCAGAGAAGGCAAGCCATATGATATTGATTATACATGTGAAGTCCAAGAAAAAGAAATTAAAAAAAATATATGACAATTTGAACTCAGAGTTCATCTATTCTCTCTCTGGTGGTGGATAGCACTTTTCATCATGGGTCTTTTGGTCTTGGATCATTGTTTTGATCAGTGTAGTTAAGTCTTTCACAATTGATCATCCTTACAATATTGTTCATACTGTGCATGTTCTCCTGGTTCTGCTCACTTATTTTGCATGAGCTTATATGAGTCTTCACATGTTTTTCCTAAAATCATCTTGTTCATCATTTCTTATAGCACAATACTCTTCCATAACAATCATGTAGTGCAACTTGATCAGTCATTCCCCAATTGATGGGCATCCCTTTGATTTCCAGTTTTTGCCATCATGAAAAGATCTACAAATATTCTGGTACAAATAAGTCTTTCCCCTTTTTGTTTGATCTTTTTGGGATACAGACCTAGTAGTGGTATTGTTAGGGCAAAAGGGTATGCGCTATTTGAAAGCCCTTTGGTCATAGTTCCAAACTGTTCTCAGAATGGTTGGACTAATTCATGACTCCACAAACAGTGCATTAGTGTCCCAATTTTTCCACATTCCCTCCAGCATTTCTTATTTTCCTTTTTATGTCATGTTAGCCATTCTGATAGGTTTAAGGTGTTTTAATCTGCATTTCTCTAATCAGTGGTGATTTAGAGCATTTTTTCATGTGACTATTGATAGCTTTGATTTCTTCTGTAAAGTGCCTGTTCATACCCATTGACCATTTGTCAACTGGAGAACGCCTCATACTTTTATAAATTTGGCTCAGTTCCCTATATATTTGAGAAAGGAGGCCTTTACCAGAGAAATTTGCTGTAAATCTTTTCCCCTGCTCCCCACATACACATATCCAATTTCCTGTTTGTCTTCTAATTTTGGTCACATTAGTTTGGTTTGTGAAAACCTTTTTGAATTCATGTAATCACAATTATCCATTTCACCTGCTCTAATCTCCTCTCTCTCTTGTTTGGTCATAAACTCTTCTCTTCCCCATCTATCTGACAGGTACATTTTCCCATGTTCCCCTAATTTACTTGTGATGTCATCCCTTACGTCTAAATAATTTATCTGTTTTGACTTTATCTTGGTATTTGGTGTGAGATGTTGGTTTATGCCTAGTTTCTGCCAAATTGCTTTTCAATTGTCTTGACAGTGTTTGTCAAATACTGAGTTCTAATCACCAAATCTTGGACAAGTGGGCTTGAAATATAGAGAAAGATGAATGAAAGCTCATAGAAAAGTGATATATTCAGTTTACTAAGTAATAATTGGTGAATGATAAGAGTTAATTATCAAGATTGTACATTTCTATGAATTTATAAGGAAATATCAAAGCATACTCTATTGACTACTTTAAACCTCAGGATAGAAATTAAAAAGGAAAATGGACCAGTGGTAGTTAAAACACCACTCCACTTGGCTATACATTGGGCTACTTGTATCTAAATCCAGCTACACAAGCATGTATATACTATATGTGCACATATCTACTATGTAGTAATATGTCTAATTTTATATGAGAATATATTATACATACAGACACACACACATACACACATACAAATATATATATACATAAAATACATGATTATATGTGTTTTCACACTGCAGAATATAGATTGATAACTGTACATATAATGAAACACTAGAAACTACAATGACCTCTTAGCAGTCACTTTTATTCAAACAATTCTTGGTGTCTATATAGAAATATTCTTTGCTGTACCTATAGACCATGCCAATTCATGGTGCAGTCAAGGTATAAATAGCTTTAGACTCATTACAAATTACAAAAAATTGAGGGTTTTAATGAGAAAGATGTTGAAAAGAAATAATTTCTTATTAGATTTCCATAGGTTTGGATTCAATTAGCTTTATTTTTTTTTAGCTTTTTTATTTTTGCATTTTGGAGGGAGAAGTCAGGGCAATTGGGGTTAAGAGACTTGCCCAAGGTCACACGGCTATTAAGTGTGAAATGTCTGAGGCTGGATTTGAACTCAGGTCCTCCTGACTCCAGGACCAGTGCTCTATTCACTGTGCCACCTAGCCATCCCTGATTATCTTTATTTTAAAATAAAGACAGTTCTATTCTGAAACTTTATCTTGGCCCAATTTGGAAAAATATGTTTTGGTTTCAAATCATCATATTCCTTTAGCTGAGAAAGGAAGACATTCTATTACAAGCTTTCTCATTATAATTCGTTCTTATTTATAAAAAATAGCCCTATGCCACAGACCCTAAGCATCAGAATGAAGTTTAAATGTATTTACCCTGGGACCGTTTCATAAATTGTCAATATAAAAAAGGATATCTATGAATCATCACTTAACTTAAGGCTCAGTATACACTGAAAATGAATATTTAATGGCTACTGGTCTGGAGTACATTTGCAAATGAATTTTTAAGTTCTATGATGCTCACCTATGTTGTCTTTTTTTTCTATGTTGTCTTTACATGACTCCAAAATAATAGGTTGAATTGTTCAATCGATTCATAATGATCCATGTCTTTTCAGAAATTAAAAAAAGCTAGTACTCATGGCCATATTGTGTTTAAATCAACTAAAATTTTTTTTTTAAAAAAGATAAGTACAGAAGATGACAAAACAAGGTAATAGAAAATGAATGTATGAAAAACGACAGTGTGGATCAGTCTTGTAAAAATAATCATAGAATTACTAAAACAGAGAAAGAGTTGAGCAGGTAAGGAAAGAGAAGGACCACAAAAGGTGGGGTTTTTAACAGCCATATTGACCCAAAATGGAGGATTAAATAAGAACAGTGCCACTGTCTGGGTTGGATAAGGCAATGATAATGTATGATGAAAAGGAATCAGAGCAACTCCATTCCATTTTTCTTCTGCTTTCTCTATCAAAAAGAAATCTTTGGGGCAGAGCAAAGAAGTTCCTCCCTTCATTTTAAGAAGGGCACCAACACAAGCCATTTCTTTATTTTCCACCTAGCAGCATGCATTTGGAATTCTCCATAAAATCTCCCCAGCCCTGGCTGGGTACCTTTTCCAACTGCACCCCTTTCAGCTTCCTCTTGTGTGTTGTCTTACCCACAAAAGAGTGTAATCCCCCTTGAGGGCAGCAGCTATCTTCCTTAAGTTTTTGGTTTTTAGTATTTGTATCCCCAAAGCTTAGTATAGTGTTTAACATATTGTAAATACTTAATAAATGCTTTTGGATTGACTGTTGATTTGATTTCTGTGCTCAGAGCAAGAAGTGGAAGGGGAATAAGGGAAAGAAATCCACATAGACACAGGCAGATGGCAAGATGGCCTGGGGAGAGCTGACTACACAAAATATCAACTGTGCTCTAAGGCCAGCTAGTAGACAAGTCTACATTTACTCCATCACTCATAAATAAGACTGGAACCTAAGCTGGGAGCTCCAAAAATGAGTGGATTCCTCTGGGACTGGGTGTCATGAATTCTAGAGGACTGAGGTCCAGGAGTTCAGATTCAATGGAAAAGATGCTGATTTAGATAAAGTAAAGAGAATTCAGAAGGGCAGACAGTAAGCAATTTAGTCTTGGTAGATAACTATGTAGTTGGATGGGATGTGAACAAAAATCATGGTCTAGGAGTGACTAGACTGATTGATCAGGGGAACTCTAAAAGCAAGTTTATCAAGAGTTTAGCAAAATCTTTGACAATTTGTTAACAAGATTCCTTAAAAAAAGATGTAACCACAGAGATAACTTAGACAATTGTCTAATGATATACCTTACCTATGATATTCTATACCTTTTTTTATACCAATTGATATACCAATGATATACCTTAAGCAATGCATAACAGAGAATGTATACTTATTAAATGCTTTGCCAATGCCCTGGAATGGGTTAAGCACATAGCCCAAATGGAAGAGGGATTCCCTCTACATGGAGAAGGCCTCTAAAAAGAAATCCTATTTGCAGATGATATTGGGTTGATTGTTTCAAGTTCTGGAATATTACAAAGCCTTCAGAATAAGAGCCTTTATCACATAAAAAGTTTTGTCGTAACTATCCACACAGGCAAAAGTGAGTGAATAATGCTTATTTTCCAGACTTATATGCAAGTTAATAAACAGTTCATACAGCAAGTTCAACAGTATGTGTTTCTTGGATATAAAACTGTAACTAGCACAGGTCCACTGGGGCTTTGTCCTAGGTTGCCAAAAATTCAAGTGGAGATGGGCTTCCTCAATGCAACAGTCAGACTGGTTCAAGGTCCTTTAGATGACAGTGAGATGCAGACCAAGTCAGTACTCTGGCCTAAGGAAGTACACCATTTCCACCTTCCATCCTCTGAGGACCCTCTCCTTATCATTACTGCTCTCAGAGGTTCACCTTCCTCTACTGCTGTACCTGTATAACTGCATCCTATTGGGCTAGGCTGCCCTTTTGCCACTTGGGTTGGGGTCTTACCCAACATGATATAGCCAAGATTAGTCGTGATAGTGGCAAATACAGGCTTTGGGATGTTCTGAGGTCTTTTGTCTTCCATGCCTCCCTCTCTGACTCAAATTTGCCCCAGAATTCCTTCCTACAGGAATGCTTGGGCAGACACCACAGATGGGCAAAGAACTAGGCTCTGAGTTGAAGAGGAAGTTAGTGTATTTTTGGTTTTAATGATCCCATTTTTCCCTGAAACAAAGGACCATCTTCTCAACACCAATATTTTCCCTGGTTACAAAGCTGCCAGTAGCAGTTTCTAAAGAGTTCTAATTGCAAGATCACGCAAAAAAAAAGTCGAGATTCATTGTGAGCATGAGAATGTTGCCTCTCAGTTGCTTTGGGGTTTAAACCTGAATGGCTCTGAGGATGGTTTCCATCAACAGAAGTTTTTGAGAGAAAGCTAAGTTCAGTTTTGGGTACAGTATCACAGAATTTAGAGCAGGAAGAAATCTTAGAAATCATTTTCTAGACCAGTGGTTGTCAAACTCAAATAGAAATGGGGCCATGAATATATACATAAAAATCTCTGGGGGCCACATATTGACAGTTTTAAAATGCAATGTTATCTACATTTTATTGTATTTTTACAATTTTTTGTCCCAGTTACATTTTAATCTGGTTCAGGCCGCACTCAGGAGTGTTGTGGGTTTCATCTATCTGCACTGTTCAGGGTGTGTTTGACACCTCTGATCTGGACTAACTCCCTCATTTTAATATGAGTAAATAGAATTTGAGTGACTTGCGCAGGTGGGAGGTACAAATACAGGGATTTGAACTCAAATCCTCAGACTTCAAATCTAATGCTATTTGTGTTTTACATTGCTGTTGAATTCGAGGTGCAGTAAGGACATCCTGGTGTTGCTATCTAGTAGGCAGTTGGGCATAGCACTAGGGAGAGGGATTTATGGGTAGAAATATTAGCTTTGGTGACACCTACATGGTAGTGATAACTGGATCCAGAGGAGTGGGTGAGATCACCAAGGGAGAGAGTGTGTAGATCTTCTCTTCCTAGTGATACAGTGGGCTAAAATTTTGCCATATACTTCATCTCTATCCCTTAGTAACTATGATGAATACTATAAATAGCAGTTCCTTAAAGAGTGCAGTGAGTCAATCACCTTCAATGTCTTGGTATCTATCTTCTTAATCTCTATATTCTCCAGATTCAAAACTTTGGAGTCCTCGTTGATTTCTTCTATCTCCTTTATGGCTTTGCTCCAAACAAGTCATCATTATGTTACCTATCTGCCACAGAGCTTATCACATCAATTCATATGGACAAATCAAATCATATTCCACGATAAAATCATAGACAAAAATGCCACTATAGCATAAATATGAATATTGGAAAGGAATTCTATTGAAATACATATAGAATTCAGGACAAACATGGGACTGAGGACTCCCTGCTAAAAGCAGTGCTTTAAAGGGATACTTTCTTTTTTATTTTTAAATATTAGAAAGAGAATTTATTCAGTTTACAATACTCTTCTAGAATTGTATAGAGAACACCTATGTTACAGTATGCAAAAACAAAATAGTCCACCTATACTTCTCACCTTGCTGACATAATTGCAGAAGCCGTTTCTCAAATGTTGAGCTAATGAATCAAGACATGGCCATTCAAATATGAAGACAAGTATAATGAGTTTTCACTCCTAAGTTTCGCAGTAAC
>JAQQSV010011999.1:0-12869 GCA_028646515.1 Pseudochirops corinnae
GGAGGGAAATATAGTCAGTCTTTCACAGTATGTCTGTTGTGGAGATGTTTTGGGTAACTACACATACACAGCCTGTATTGAATTGCTTGTCTTACCAGTGGGGGTGGGTGACAAGGGAAGAAGGGAAAGAATCTAGAATTTAAAGTTTTAAAATCAAATGTTTAAAATATATATATATATATATATTTATTATTATTATCATTATTATTTACATGCAACTGGGAAATAAGATATACAGGCACTGGGGTAGGGAGATCCCTCTTGCCCTACCAGAAAGTCAGAGGGGTATTGGCAGAGGACATAGGAGAGAGCAGATTGGGGGAGGGGGTATATACAGTGGGATTGCTCTTTTGGGGTGGTGGGTAGGGGAAAGACAGGGAGAAAATTTGTAACAAAATCTTGTGGAAATGAATGATGTAAACTAAAATAAACAAAAGTTCATTTTTAAAAAAAATTTAAAAAAGAAAAAGAGAGATGGAGAGACAGACAGAGAGAGGGACAGAGAGAAAGAAGAGAGAGAGAGAGAGAGAGAGGAAGGAGAGAGAGAAAAGAAAACATGTAGACAAATCTATTACACTCCTTCCATCTTCGTCTTTAGATGCCACTGCAATGATTTGGCACAGGGCCTGGCACACTTAATAAATGCCTGTCAGTTGGCTTAACTGAGTCTCACACTAAGCTTTCTACAGACTCATTTTTCTTTCCTCAGTCCATGCTATTTTATGAGGTGATCTTGCTTGTAGCCTTCCACCATCTTCCTCTATGAGAATTTGCAAATGAGTTTATATCCTAAATTCATTTTGCCCCGGGGGACCAATTATCACCACCTGGAAAGGAGACAAAGCATTTGCCAAGTTGGTTTCTGGGTCCTTTGGGCCTCCCTATTGTATTTACTTGCTTTTTATATCAGTTAAACATCTGAAGGAAATGGTGACTATCAATGTCAGTGTCTTTCTTTGCCCATTTCTCATTTCTCAGCATCAACAGTAAATCTGAATGTCAGGTTGGAGATATTATCATTGTATCCCTTGTCTTTTTCATCTAGCATCCTTCATGTAGACAAGACAATATCATAGTATCCTAAAGAAAGATGCATGGTCAGTATAAGGCTGCAACCATCACCAATGACGGCTGACATGGAATTCAAGGACAGGTCGGTTATATATACACAATTCTCTTTTTCTATCCTTTGTTGATGGCTGACATTTATCAAGTTCATAATAAAATCTTTTAAAAGTAGATATTTTCTACTGTGGATAACTTAGCTATTCTCAGCAACACACTGATCCAAGACAATTCTGAAGGACTTCTGATGAAGGGTGCGGTCCATCTCCAGAGAAAGAAGTGGTGGAGCTTGAATGCAGATTGAAGATACTTTTTCTTTACTTTTTTTATTTTGAGGTTTATTTTTTTGTCTGTGTTTTCTTTCACAGCATGAATTACATGGAAATGTGTTTTGTAGGACTACAAATGTATACTCTCTCAAGGGAGGGAGGGGAGTGAGGGAGAGAATTTAGAACTCAAGATCTGAAAAAAAAGAATGTTAAAACTGTTTTTACATGTAATTGAGGGAAATAAAATATTAAATAAAAGTAATTTTAAAAAAATAAATTAAAATGAATATTCTCAAGATTGGGTATGATCAGAAAGTAGGAGAGACTAGTAATAATAACAGATAAACAGCCAGGGACTGCACTGATTTTTATTAGCTATTAAAAGCTGAGGAAAAGCTCCAGAATACCATGGAGGGTTTCTGGAAAAACACAGAAAAATAGCCCAGGACAAGAGGGCATGAATGGACTGTGATCTGAAGCAGTGGATGGAGTACTGAGTGATACATGAGGAGATCACAATTTCTTTGAAGTGAATCAAACTCCCAACTTTGTAGAGCCCAGGGGTCTCCTTTCAGTTTGCAAAGGAGTTCCAAGTGCTTCAAGTGTACCTGGTGGGGTCCAGTTTGATCAACTAGCTGGAACCAACAGACTCCAGTTCAAGTGTGAAATGAATGTTCTCTGTATTGATAAATTCTAGCCTGGAGTTATCTCAAATTACAAAGGCAGAATTTTTATTCACTTCTGTCAGATAAGCAATACTCTCAGTTCTGGAGGCCTGACCTCATAAATGAATTTACAACGAACACCCTTGATTCATTTTCCTGAAGCATAAAGAGAGATGAAAATTTCACAAGTCTTGGTCCTTTGACAATGTCATTGAACTTGGGAGCAACCACTTCAAAGGCTGACTCCCCAGAAGGGAGATGCATCACAAGTCCAACTTCTTGGAGCTGTGTCCTTTTCACCTGACCACATTCTGCCAACTCAGTCTAGGGGCTTCTGCAGACAAACAGCCCACCAGAGGCATATCTTTCTAATTTGAGAGTTTTAATAACTGTATAACACATCAGGGGAGGAAGGGGGACAAGTCATGAATCTATTCTAATTACTATCTTCAGAGAATTGAACTAGAAACAAATCATTTTCTCCTTCTCTAAAGGTAAATTAATTAGAATAGATGCCCACACTCGTTGACTTGAATGCTCCAGGGATATGTTTACAAGGACAAAGTTTGGTAGCAAGTTTTGAAAACTGAGTAACTGAGTGAAGTTTTATTTTAAGCTCAAGGGGCATGACAATAACAAAAGAGTCAATCATTTTTGACTTGAGAAACTGAAGGAAACTGGTGCAATGGTTTGGCTGCTATAGAATATAAGCTTACTTAGGGCAGGGATTGTTTCTTGTCTCCATCATCAGAGTCTCACATTTCAACAAATCAATCAACAAAAAACATTTTCCAGGTTCCTGATATGTATACTTCAGAAGGCACTGGGGAATACAGTGACCAAAAGATGAGTCTCTGCCCTCAAATTTATAATAATAATAATAATAAATAACAATAATAAATATCTGTTGAATGAAATATATAGCACTAGAAACAAGGGGAGTCCTATAGACTTTGACCCACTCAGGTAAGCCAAGTCTTCATTCCTTTCTAAATGGAATGCTTGACTCTCCTGAATGTTTTCTCCCACATCCCCACACTGGGTGCTGCCCTGTCCCCACTCTCTACTCTTCTCCTTTTCAGCTTCCTTTGATGTGTTTTGTCTTCCCCCATCAGAATGTAGCTCCTTCAGGGCAAGGGCTGTCTTTTGACCTGCATTTGTAACCTCAGTCCTTAGCACAGTGCCTCGTACTTAATAAATGTGTGGTCTCTTCCTGTCCCCCTAGCTGCTGCTGCTGGTGGTGGTGGTGGTAGTGGTGAAGGCAGTATTATACAATGCAATTAAATTAAAACTCAAATCCACTTTTTTTAAGATATCAGGATGTGCCTGTGATATATTTGATGTTGCTCCAAATGGCAAGATCACAACCTGTGGGTAGACTCAGAGCAACACAGTTTCTGGCAGTTTTAATAGAGAGGACCAAAAAATGAATAACTCCTATTTCTAAGTCATTTTAAGGCTCACCTTTCTTCCAAGATAACAAGACAGGTAAATCTGACATTATTATTTCCATTTTACAGGTGGAGACAACAGGGAATCAAGATAGTTCAGTGGCATGTCCAAGAGTAGGGCTGGCACTGATAGATAGCAAGGTCTCTTTGTCCCCTGAAATGTTCAAGTGAGATGACCTTACTATCTGATGGGGAGGGTACAAAAGGGAATCCTTCCCTGGCTGGGACACTGGACCAGAGAAAACTTAAGGTTCCATTCAACTCTTGGGACCCAAAATCAATAATGTCTAACACATATATCGCCTACTATATGCCAAGCACTGTGCTAAGCACGTTACAATTCCATCTCATTTAGTCCTCACAGCAACCCTGAGAGGTAGGTGCTCTTATTATCTTCATTTTACAGAAGAGGAAAACAGGCAGGCAGGTTAAGTGACTTGCCTAGGGTCCCACAGCTAATAAGTATCTGAGGCCAAATTTGAACTCAGGTCTCCCTGACTCCAAGCCCAGTGCTCTACCCACTGTACCAACTATGGTAAAATGGCATCCAGTGATAGAATGCTTTAAGGCTTGCAATGAGGTATCAATGCCTTTTCTTCATATGATCCTTTCCCTGAGAAAGGCAAGACAAAAAGTAGCATTCTCTCCAATTCACAGATGAACAAACAGGCTCACATTGCTAATAAGAGGGGGAAGCTGGGCCTCCAACAATAACAACAACAAAAAACCTTGTGTCTCCTTACCCTCCCCCGCACCACAAAAAGAAAAGTTCATATGAATACATTAAAGCAACTAATAGCCAAGGCGTGGTCAACCAGGAAAGGGGTGCAAAGTTACTCCAGAAACCACACAAAGCACTGAACTAAAATAATTTCAGGACTAGATATATATATAGGCCTTCAGGGCAGCCCAGCTACAAAATTCTACCCTCCATTCCACGGGATTCTCCCTACCGCCACTGCAGATGCCCCGATTAATTCTGCCAAAAAGGGAGAGAAGAGGGGGGCAGAAGGACACGTGTGGACTCATCCCAAGAGACCAGCCACATGATGGAGGGTCACAAATGGGTCTCGTTTTTTTCAACCACCCTGGACACAGCCCAGCCCAACGGCATTTTGGGCATCATCATGTCGATCTATTTGCTTGTAAAGGAAGAGACATTTCAAACAGGATTCCAAAAGTTTATTCGTACAAATAACATGTTTTAAAATTCGCTTAAAAAATGTATAGCAAAGGTAAAACAAAGGGATTCATGTACCACCCGGTAGCATTTGATAGACACTTACACAGTAAGAGGTATGCACCATGTGGTCCCAGAGAAAAGAGCCAGAGGACAAGCCGGGATTCCCAATACAAACAGCCGAATGGAATGGTCAGAAGGGACTGTTTAACTGGGTCCCATGAGAGCAACACAGCAAAGCCATCCTACCTCCAGAGCCACTGCTTGGGGCCAGCCCCTTTGTCATTAGATCATCACATCAGACTGTGCTTTTTCCTTTGCTCTCCTATCTTGGAAGCCCTGGATGAGGAAGGGTCTTTTGATGGGAGAGAAGACACATACACAAACAATAACCCTTAAAGCAAAAAACATACAAACATGTTTTTAAAAAGTAATGCCAAAATAGTGAGAGGTGACGTGGTTCGGTGGAGAGGGCACTGGCCCTGGACTCAGGAAGCTTAAACTCAAACCTACCTCAGACACTCACTAGCTGTGAGACCCGGGGCAAGTCAGCTAACATTTCTGTGCCTCAGTTTCCTCATCTGTAAAATGAGAGGGCTGGACCTTGATGGCTTCCAAAGCTCTTTCCAGTCCTAAATCTATAATTCTATGAACAAACTATGCCTGGTTTTGTGTAATAGAGGGGTTTCTCAAAAGTGCATCCATAATTACTGCTATAAATCTAATTTTGACCACACAAAAGGGAATTGACTATTTACCTGCCAACTAATTCCTTTTAAAGGGAAAAACAACAACAATAACAACTTCAGATTTTCATATTTTGGTTTTGGCTAAAAGAGCGTATACCCGAGACTGTTTTTCTCTACTCACCATGAGAAAAACATAGCTTATGGACAACACCAGAATGTTTGGGGGTGTTTTCTACCCTCCTTGTCCATCAATGAGCTCTAAAGTTGTCCTGAATTCTGGACATTCATTCTAGAAATATGTCCCATGATGCATTTTCTTGCTTATAACAAGTTCATCAGCTTAGCACAGACAACAGAAAGCTTGTCAGTTCCACACTCACAGGTGACATTGGTCATTGCATCAAGGCTTCACCACAGAACTCTACTTTCTCATCTGGACTTCTTTTCTTAAGACTGGCAAATTGCATTTTTAAAATGCAAAAAGCTTAGCCTGTTAACCACTACCACTTACAAACACTTTGAGGAGGACCCAGAGCTTCTCCCTCCTATGATGGCGAAAATGCTATTGATCCCCACCTGATAAGACTGCAAAACTGAGACTCAGAATGGTGAAGGAATGTAGCCAAGGATGAAGAGCAGGGCTCCAACTCTGGTGGTCTCATTTCACAGCTTTCATGTTGCAGCAGAAAGAATGCTGGGCCGGCTTGCTCAGCCACTCATGATGTACAGAACCTCAGGAAAAGTCATCTCACCTTTTTAGGCCTCAGTTTCCCCATCTGTAAAAGAGGACTAGAGGAGCACCAAGAGAGCTCTATGCTACAATGATATTCCTCTATCTCTCCATTCCCTTCCTCCCACTGCTGAATGCAGATACAATTTTGCCTCCAATTGAGTGGCACTTTGGTTAGGTTGAACCGTTTGGCAGATTTCAAAATATTTAGTCCTGAGATATCCATGGCACCCTAACATGGAACATCCACTTTTCACACACTTTTTGAAGAGGGCAAAAACAAAAAACCTACAAAGTTACAACTGGCATTGCTGAGCATTATAAAGCCCTTCCTTTAAACAGGGACCAAGTCCTAGGGGGTTCTTTGTTCATAAAAAAAATACTAAGTTTTAAAATCTCATTGAAATGGACGGGACCTTCAATGACCATCTGGTTCATTTTGTAAATAAGGAAACTGAGACTCAGAGAGATTAGCAGAAGTCATACCATTCATCAAAGAAGCAGATAGGACTATCAAAGCATAATTCAATCTATAATTAAACTTCTCCCTAATGAAGATGGGTTTCCCCTCCCCCAAGACTATTTTCCAACAGAAAGGTATTCAGCCACCCCTCAAAAAAAGGATTCTAATAAACTAGGACTCAGACAATGAAGGATTCTGACCAGGATGTAGAGGTGAAGGGACTGAGAGTCCATGACATCAGTTCCAAATCACATTTCTAGAATCTACTAATGGCTGGCCCACTATGATCTCCCTGATACCATGTTCACTGGGGAGAGGGGCGGGGAGGGTTATAATGAAAATGTTTGGGCTAATGGATTTGGTTTTTCCTTATCCTTCCATAATGACTGCTTTATAAAGGAGCAAGCTTGAAATTTAAAGGTTCACTGTACTGAGTCAATATATGTCAACATTACAACCATAAAATATTTTTTTTTCTTTTTATACAAAATATTTTTAAAGCAATTCTGGGGGAGAGCTCAAACCTGTGATTTCACTGGTAGAGAGTCTGGTATGGAAATTCCCTCCACCAGTACAGATCAGCCACTCATCTGCCACTTACAGTCTTACAGAGCTGCTTGGGACACTGACAGGTTAAACGACTTTCCCCTCTACAGCAGAGGCAGGCAGTGACCCCATGTCTTCCTGACCCCAAGGCCAGCTGGCCTGCCAGCCACCACAATACACTGCTTCTTATAAAGCACATTTATGAGACACAAAATATGATAACTTAAAAGAGAGTCTCCTTCACCTAAATGCCTTCCCCCCCAAATCTGAAAGCCATTTATCCTACTTCTCAGATACCTATTTTCTTTTTACTGAGTCTCATTAATTATGTCAACCAATGTGATTATATCTGAGAACAGAATTACATCAACAGTATAACAAGCTACATAAATTTCCTTTTGCATCCAAAAGTACAAACTCTGTTAACGATAATAATGATTATGGAAAACAAAATTAAAGGTGTGTTTATCTGGGGAAAAATCTACATAAACATTATTCATCTGAGAACAAGCACTTGTAATGAATTCAATACAGCAAAATGATTCACAGTTTAGTAAAACTTGAAACACAGAGTCTGGGTGGGACTCCCCCCGCCCCAAATTCCAAAGCACACAGCCACAAGCAGTCACAGAGGACTCACACTGAGCACAGCAGTGTCACTCTAATGCTTGCAGTACATACAAAATCCCAAGATTATCAACAGTCACATAGGTTTTGAAAGTAGGAGACACGAATATTGTCTTGAGGTTGGTTCCATTCGTGTAGAAGGTCTGCAAGGACTCACCGGTGTCCACGTTCCACCACTATCAAAAGACAAAACAGAGTTAGATGGAGTTAAGGGCCTTGACAGCAAAATACAAAACCACAGAATCCGAGCACTGGAAGGGAGCTCAGTGGCCGTCCAGTCCAACTCACAATTGCAATGAAGAGAGTCGGGGCCCCTGCGAGTTGTCATCTGTGCGTCATCACTCCTCCCCTCCCAAGCCCACTGAAATCCAACCCAAGGTCCCCTAATGAGGATGGGCCCACGTAGAGAGGGCAACTGAAGGATGGTGTGGGGTTAGGGAGGCCTGGGTTCAAATCTTTAATCTGGTATTTGACCTCATAGAAAAATGACAGACTCTGAAACTCAGTCTCACAGCAGCGACCTCACTGGGTTGTTGTGAGTTCCAGGAAGTCTGCATATAAAGCGTTTTGTAAATGTTAATGTGCTATCCAAAGGCCAGGTGTTCTCATTCATCATCTTATTTTTCCCATCTTTTGATAAGGTTCTGATGGAGCCAGTTCAAAGGTGATTGCCATGCTCTCATTATTCTTATCTATCTACTGCTCTTTAGACTCTTAAGACAGTAGAATAAATGCCTACTTTTTAAAACTTCAATAAAAGTATTCGTATTATTTACCTGTCAGCCTCCCTGATTAACCATGGTGACTGTTACACAAAGCAATCCATCAAAATGCATGTATTAAGTGCCTACTTTGTGCCAGGCTTTGGGCTAGTCATAGTAAAGGTTACAAAGACAAGAATGAGATAATTCCTGCCCTTAAGGGGAGGAAGAGACAAAACAAATACAAAGTCGTTTGGGGGGAAGGACTGGCAGTTGGGGGAAATCCAGAAAGGCTTTAAGCAGAAGGGTGGTCTGTAATAGGGTGAGTCAAGCAACAAGCCTCTATGAAATGCCTACTACATGCCAAGCACTGTGCTAAGCTCTGCTGGGGTCATAACAAGCGTCAAAAGACAGTCCCTGTTCTCTTGGAGCTCAGGGTCTGATGAGAGAGACAACATGAAAACAATTAGGGACACACCAGACAGATACAGGGGACATAGTGGGCACTAAAGAAGCCGGGGATTCTAGAAGGGAAAGGTGAAGAGGCTCCCAGACACAATGGCAGCAGATGGAATGTTCTGGGGGAAGATCGGCAAGAGCAGACTGGCTGCGTTCTACAGTACAGGAAAGTCTGGAGATGCAGACTGGAGTAAGGATAGGAAGGGGTCTTAATACCAAGAAGAGGAGGCTAAAGAGCCGCTGGAGTTTATTAAGTAGGGGGCTGATGTGGTCAAACCTGTACTTTAAACAAATCAATTTTTTGCAGCTGAATGGAGAATGGATTTGAAAAAAAAGAGGTAGGAGATTAGGAGGCTATTGAAATAATCCAGGAGGGGAGGAGACCCTGAACTTGGGTGATAGCCATGTAAGTTAGAAAAAAAGGGGATGGGAGGGAGAGACAGGGAAGTAGAAAGCAAAGGAGGCAGAGAGAGAAGAGAAAAGGGGGATGGTATGACGGTATACTTAGAGAATCCTAAAAAATAACTTGAAATAATTAACAACTTCAGCAAAGTTGCAGAATATAAAATAAACCCACATAAATCATCCACATTTCTATATATTACCAACAAAGTCTTGCAGCAAGAAACAGAGAAATTCCATTTTAAATAGCTGCAGACAAATAAAATACTTGGGAGTATACCTGCCAAGACAAACCCAGGAACTACATGAACACAATTACAAAACACTTTTCACACAAATAAAGTCAGATCTAAACAATTAGGGAAATATTAATTGCTCATCGGTAGTCCAAGCCAATATAATAACAATGACAATTTTACCTAAATTAATTTACTTGCTTAGTGCCATGCCAACAAAACCAAAAAATTATTTCACAGAGCTATGAAAAACTAATAACAAAGTTCATCTGGAAGACCAAAAGGTCAAGGATATCAAAGAAATTAATGAAAAAAAAGTGAAGGAAGGTAGCCAAGCAACACCACAGCTCAAAAACTGTATTACAAAGTGGTAACCATCAAAACAATCAGACGCTAGCTAAGAAATAGTTGAGGAGCAGTGAAACAAATTCGGGACACAACACACAGCAGTTAAATGGCCATGGCAATCTAGTGCTTGATAAACCCAAAGACCCAAGCTTTTGGGACAGGAAATCACTATTTGACAAAAACTTCTAAAATTGGAAAAACTGGAAAAGAGTTTGGCAGAAACTAGGTATAGACCAATAACTCATACCAAATACAAGATAAGGTCAAAATGGGTATTAAGTTTTAGACAGAAAGGGTGACATAAACAAATTAGGGGAGCACGTAAAAATGTCAGTTCTATGGATAAGAGAAGAATGTATGACCAAACAAGAGAAAGAGAGCATTAGATGATGTAAAACGGGTAATTTAGATTATATTAAATTAAAGGGGCTTATGCAAACAAAACCAAAGCAGCCAAGGTTAGAAGGAAAGCAGAAAGATAGGGGAAAAAATTATGACAAGTTCTCTGATCAAAGCTTCATTTCCCAAATACAGAGAAAATTTATAATAATACAAATCATTCTCCAATTGATAAATAGTCAAAGGATATGAACAGGAAGTCTTTCTGAAGAAGAAATCAAAGCAATCTATATGTATCTGGAAAAATGCTTTAACCCACTGTTAATCAGAGAAACAAGTTAAAACAACTGTGAGATACCACCCCACACCTATCAAACTGGCTAATGTTACAGAAAAGGAGAACGACAAATGTTTGAGGGGACGTGAACCAACCCCACCATTCTGGAGAGTTATCTGTAATTATGGT
Source organism: Pseudochirops corinnae (assembly GCA_028646515.1). Lineage (NCBI taxonomy): Eukaryota > Metazoa > Chordata > Mammalia > Diprotodontia > Pseudocheiridae > Pseudochirops > Pseudochirops corinnae. The sequence continues at coordinate 10,637 of JAQQSV010011999.1, forward strand.
CACAGAGACACAAAACTACGTACACCCTGTGATGCTCAAGTGTCACTACTGAGTCTGAGACCAAAAGAGAAAAAAGGACAGGGACACACGTATTTACAAAAATATTTACACCCACTTCTTTTGTGGGAGTAAAGAACTAGAAATTGAGGGGGTACTCATATGGCTGTGATGGAGAACTATTAAGCTATAAGAAATGATGGTCCTATTATCTTTGGAAAAACCTGGGAAGACTTGTGTGAATGATGCACAGAGCCAGGAGAACACTGTACACAGCAGCAGCCGTGAATGACTGAGCTCTTCTCAGCAACACAATGATCCAAGACAATTCCAAAGGATTCATGAGGAAAAATGCTCTCCGCCTCCAGGGAATGAACACATAGAGTCTGAAGGCGGATCAAAGTAGACTTTTTTTTAAAACTTTCTGGCTTGTGTATTCTTTCATAACACGACTAATGGAATATGCTTTGCATGATGGCACATGGCGTAATCTACATCAAATTGCTTGTCATTTCAAGAATGGAGGAAGGAAGAGTGGGAGAAAACTTGGAACTCAAAATTTTTAAAAATTAATATTAAAAAATAACCACATAATTGAGAAAAAATAAAATATAGTAAGACTTAACAATTTTTTAATTAAAAAAAAAAGATTTACCATATGGAGACAGCCCTGCATAGGGGAGGGCTGAGGATCTGGGTTCCAGTTCTACCACTGACACAAACATGCTAAGTGACCCTGGTCAAGTGCTTTCACCTCAGGCTATTCTCTGAGACTCAAGGTTACAGTGAGGGTAGGGGATCGATCTACCTGAAAATCTACATGATGTCAACATAAAATGTATCAACAAAAATGAGTTTTTTCAAAGTTGCACTTCTTTCAAGTTCCTCTATGGCTATGAACATCCTTCTCCCTGCATCAGTCAGAGTCAGGGCAGCCTGGGTGCTGTTTCCACAGACTAGCCTGGCCACACTGTGGGCCCTTCTTTCTTCAGTGCTATCACGAACATTGGGGAGTTGATGGCTCCTGGCACCAAATTTGTCTTCCTGACATTCCATTTCACATCCTCCATTCAGGAGTGAACAGGCTCCAAAGGGCTGTGTTTTCAGCCATCTGAGAAGCTGTTGCTTTTGCTTTTAATTTGCTCCATCACTTTCAGATACATGCCTGAGCCGTGTAAATGCAGCAGCAGCAGCTCAACAGCACTGGCTGCTTTACCTTAAAAGGCCAGCAGACAAGGGCTACCCAGGGATGGCCAAACAGCTCAAGTTAGAAGCAGGGGAAGCCAAGCTCCCATAATGGTCAGCAGGACTGGGTCCATGAGCGGCTGCTACACTCTGCCTGGACCTAGACTGTGGGATCCCTACCACTTTATAGAAGTTTTTGTCTCCGACATGTCCACAGCAACAAGGAGGCTACTTGCTTTGTTGTACAGAGTTCTGAGGATTAGGCCACTGCCCTCCACAGTACCCGGTTAACCAGGTAAATTATGATGGGGTAATGGGGGGGGGGGGGGGAGGCGGAACAAAATTTCTGTGATATTGTGCCAGAGACACCCCCTGCCAAGGTAAAGTGCAAACAGTGCTACTTTTGGAGTCAGGGGACCTGAGTTCAAATCCCAACTCTGCCAACCTTGACACTGGCTGACCCCCAAGTGCAGAATGTTCTCCCTCCTCACCTCCACCTCTTAGAATCCCTTAGCTTTTCCTTCAAAGCTGTAATGGGAATCTGAAGATCTTCCCTGCCTCTTGGCCCCTTGATAGGCTTAAGTGAATCTGAGAACCTTCCCTGATTTGAAAATACACTCTATCCCCTAATAGGCTGAATGTGGTCACATGGAACCTGTAGCAGGAGGCTTGTTACTTTGTGATTGGGCAGCAGGTCAAGAGGGTTGACATGCTCTGACCCAGAAAAAGGCTTATATATACACCCTGATGTGAGGTTTTGCTTTGGGGCTCACTTTGGGAAGAGTTGCGTGATTTGGCCAGATGAGACTGGGCAGCCGTTGAGACACCTCCCCCCCCCCACCCCGGCTTTGAAAACCCAGATGTTGGTGCTTCCCTCTCTGGTAACTAACTAGGTATGGATGTAACGGTGTAACAGCAAGCACCCTAGCATGCCTAGGGCAGCTACTAGCACAGGTTCTTAGATCTGCTTTTCTAAAGGAAAGCAACTCAAAATGGGTTAACAATCTTACTTTAATCAAACATATCATTCACCTAGTTCAGGAGGAAAAGT
>JAQQSV010012000.1:0-12869 GCA_028646515.1 Pseudochirops corinnae
TTAAAATTCTGCTTGTAGAGCTTTGATTGCTGATCTAATGTCTTTCTTAAGATTTCCTCCTAACCTTTTATTTCCTCTTTGGACCAATCTAGAAATTCTTGCTGCTGTTTTATGAACTCTGGGGAATCTCTGGGGCCTCGTCTAACTCTTGCTGTATGAGCCTATATATTACCTTGGACCAATCATGTCACTTCCTGGGCCTCAGTTTCCCCTCTGGGGCCCTGAGGTAATTTCTAGCTCTAAATCTATGTATGATCTTATGATCAAACCATGGTGATTTTGGAGGACATTTGGATATGACAAAATGATTGGGATGTTAGGGCAGCTGGGAGCAACCTGGAACATAACCCCTGGACTTTAGCTCTGAATTTTAACTGATCCCACCACATAGCATTTTAAAAATGTTTTCTCCTGCCCTTCCCACTCTTTTTTTCTGGGTTCAAAACCAAGACAGTTTTCCTTAGGGTAGAATGTGGAAAGAAATGGTATTCTCCTGAAACTATGAGGTATTAAAACCAGGGTTTCAAGCTATCAAAACCCCGGCACTGGCCATGCTTACAGCAACATTGGCTAGGGTACATAGATGTGTGGGGGAGGATGGTGGGGAATATTCTTCTAACTGGGTGCAGAAAACCCCTGGGAGGAGATTGGGGTGGTCAGAAAACAGTTTGGTCTGATTGGGTATAGTCCTGTTGGGTAAGCCTCTGGAAGAGGCGGAGGGGAAGAGTGGACAATATAGAGTATAGTGCTGGGGTAGAAGTCTTACAGTGAAAGGTAGACCAAGGGAGAGGAGTGTGGTCCTTTGTGATGCTCTCTGCCCCTACACAGGGTCTTCAGAGAACCTAGAAGCTATCCAGAATGCTTCTGGGGGTAGATGGTCTGGGCCAGGGATGAGGAACCTGCGGCCTGGAGGCCACATGTAGCTCTCTTGGTCCTGGAGTGTGGCCCTTTTACTGAACCCAAACTTCCCAGAACAAACCCCTCCCTCTAGGTTCTCAAGGGTGGCCCTTTAGCTGAATCCAAACCACGCAGAACAAATCTCCTTCATAAAAGGATTTGTTCTGTCAAACTTGGATTCAGTCAAAATGCTGCATCCAAGGACCTAGAAGGCCACATGTGGCCTCGAGGCCGCCAAAGGTCCTTTTTCCATACCTCTGGCTTTATGCTGAAGGCAACTTATATTTGCTGGAGTTCCTTTCATGTTCCCTTTTGCTCCTCTCTCTTCCTTGCCCCTCTTCTCTCCTTGCTCCCATACTTTTGAAATCGCTGGGATTTCAGACAGTGCGATTTCATTTCCTGTAATAATAAGCAGCTGTCAGATGACAATCTTCTTATCTGAAGCCCCACAGGGACTTTCTCTATGCTGTAGAGTCAAGCATCTGATTTCTTGTGTAAGCATTAATTTGCAGAGCTTTAATTTGACCAAAAGCAGCTTGCTACAGCGCCTTGTGAGGGCTTCCTTCTCTCTTGGCTTTGAAATTTTCAGGAGTGTGGGTTCCTCTTCTCTAAAATGATTTTTTTTTGGAAAGAAATGGTTTTTCTTACTTTCTTTTTCTCCTTCTGCATAGGAGCTAAGCTGTTTGCCTAACACCTTCTTCTACCTTACTTTTCTTCCATGATTTCTCTTGCTTTCCTTCTTGGGTTGATGTAGAGACCTTTGTAGCCCTCTCAGTGTGTCCCTGCTAGACCAGACTTTGGGAATGGAGCAACTGCTTAGGTCTGGACAGCTCCAGAATTGCCCCAAGCCATTTCTTCTGCGAGGTGTCCTATTAGCATTTCCTAAAAAACCCTAACCTCCATCTTTCCCCCAGCCTAGCCATGTTCATTTCTTATAGCAAACCTGCTACAGAGAATTAGGACATATAACCAGCTTTTTCCAAGTTGCTAGGATGGGTTGACCCTCAAAATTCTCATGTCCTACCTCCTGACCTTTTTGAATGTAGCTAAAATTTGCTCATTATTGGGGGTTAAGGGTACAGTCTGTGGTAGGATGGCTCTTATGGGAACAGAGCCTGGTTCTCATTTTACAGAGAAGAAAACTGAAGCTGGGGGGGATGTGAAGTGACGCCCAGGGTCACACAGATGGTAATTGGCAGAGCCAAGATTCAAACTCTGGTCCTTTGACTCCAAAGCCAGTGTTCTTTCAGTACTCCCAATGCTTATTGATTGATTGCCATAGAATAAACCTAACATCTCCAACTCCTTTATTCCTAGCTATTGATACAACCCCAATGTTTCTTTTTTGTAGTTGTTTCGAAAAGCCATTAAGCTGTCCTTAGCCTTCTGCTCTTTTATCCTCCTGAAACCACTGTCTTTTTACACCACTGGGGTCACCCTTCAGCCTGTTGACAAGTAAGTATCTACAGGACATCTTATCATCTTGTTGGATTTTCTCATGGTCCAGAGATGTATTCAGGCCCATCCTTGAACTGGATGATAAAAATTTTAAAAATGAGCAGTTACTAAAAATTCTACCTGTTAAAGCTTAGGAGAAAGCTTTCATCTTAGGCTACTTTGAGAAGCTAGAAACTAAATTTCCTTAGTCTAGAGTGGTTTTATTCACTGTCTTTCTAGAGATACAGCAGAAGTAGATCTTAGGAAGTTCCTAGGAGTAATTTTTTTTTCCTTTCCAAATGGCTTTGCTAATTGAGAATAGAAATCAAATTCGAGATCCTGAACTGGCAGTGACTTTAGCACTTATCAAGTCCAATTCCCATGTTTTCCGCAAGAAATTACTGAGGCTCAGACAGTGAAGTGATTTTTTTTCCCCCAGCGTTACACAGGGAGTTAAGTGGCAGACATCACATTTGAACTCAAGTCTTTTGCCTCCAAATACAATGCTGTTTGTACCTAGTTTCTATGTTTTTTTTATTTTTTTGCTTTTTGGAGGGGGGAGGGCAGGGCAGTTGGTGTTAAGTGACTTGCCCAAGGTCAGAGGCTGGATTTGAACTGAGATCCTCCTGACACCAGGGCCAGTGCTCTATCCACAGCAGCGCCATCTAGTGGCCCCTGGTTTCTGTGTTTTTAAGAAGTCCTTTTGTGACTGTAGGTCAGTCACTTTCTCCAAAGTGCAGCAGAAACCTCATTGACTCCAGAATCAGAGGCCTTGGATTCACATCTGTCTCCGTGACCTTGGGCATCTCACTTTAGTTCCCTAGACCTCCTTTTTGTCCTCTGTAAAGTGAATGAATTGGACTAGATGGGCCCTTCCAGCTGTAGATCTGTGTTCCCATGTGCTTATATGGGTTCTTGGGCAAGTCACTTCCTTGCTCTGAGCTTCAGTTTTGCCATCTGTAAAATGGGAAGATTGGACTAGAGCCAAAGGATTTTCCAGTTTGAAATGTGTAATTCAAATATCCTTAGGCATGTAACCCCATTTACTACTCACTACAGCTTTATGATCACAAATGTGTTTTTGGCCATGCTAGACTCCTGGCCCATGCTCTGTGCATACCTAGGCCTATGAGGTCAACAGTGCTGATATTCCTTATCGCCTTTTTAATAACGATGAACTGAGGCTTAGCAAAGTACAGTGACTTGCCTTGAGTCACCCAGTTGGTTTCTGGTAGGGTTCAGGCTACCAGGGCTACCCCTTGTGGCCACACCTCTAGATCCTCAAGTGCGGCCCTTAGACTGAATCCAAAGTTCACAGAACAAATCCCCTCAATACAAGGATTTATTCTGTAAAACTTGGACTTAGTCTGAAGGCTTGACCTGTGGACCTAGAAGGCCACGTGTGGCCTAGAGGCTTATAGATTCTCCACCCCTAAGCTTCTGACTCTTTGCCCAACTCTGCTACTCTCCCTCTTTTCTCTCTCTGGATTCCATTTTCTATGTTGTTGTTTTTTGTTTTTTTTTTTTGTGACGACACTTGCCGAATGAGTCCTGGTAGTAAATCACAAGTCATTATTGTATGAATAATGCTTTCGAATAAACTGTTGAACATGCTCGCCAAGCCTTCCTTCAGAGCCTGTCCCTGGAAGTGACAAGTCACTGCGGTGAATGATGGACTAGCCTTTGTATAAGAGCCAAAGTGGGTTGATTTTTGAAAGAAGAGATGAGTCTTGTCAGCTGCCTCCCAGCTTTTGTGGAGGTTTTGTAAACCAGGGCTACTTTGCCGTATATTTCATTTCACAGTTGTCTTTGTCAGAAGCAAAAGAACCCTTTTAATCAGCTCCTGCATGAAGGTCAGATAACACTGTGAACAAAAGTAATTTCTTTATGATAATATCAAAATAGAACCGTAGCTGCACTTCAATTATGAAGTGGGTTCCCCTTATCTGCAATATGTTTGTAGGGATGACTTAATAGGATCTGAGAGGATGTCTTATTTATGCTAGGGAGGAAGCCAAGACAAGGGCCAGCCTTCAGAGGCTGAAGTGCAGCTACCTGCTCCAACTCTGTCCCCCTAGTCCTGTCATTTAGACCTCCTTGGAACCTGAGTTGTGTTCTCTAGGAGGCGTGGGCACTTAGGCAGGTCCTGGAGTTTGGGAAGCTTGTGGTTTTTTAATTGTTGTTTGTTGGATGGGACTTGACTTGTGATTTCATTGGTATAAGCTGCAGGGGTTGGGAACCTGCAACCTGGAGGCCCCAGGTGGCCCTCTAGGTCCTCAAGTGCAACCAGCTGACTGAATCCAAATTTGAGGACCTAGAGGGTCACCTGGGGCCTCCAGGTTGCAGGTTCCCCAGCCCTTCTAGTGAGGACACTCCCTTAGCAGTGTGAGTCAGCAACTGTGCAGTGGCTTACACTCTTATAGAGTGGCTTGGCTCATGCCAAGGCCCAGTGAGGTGCCCAGAGTGGGTCAGTCAGTATGTGTAAGAGTTGGGACTGAGCCCAACTCTTCCTGACCCAGATTCCAGCTCCCTATCTGTTATGCTGGTATCCTTCTCTGTTCCCAGGTGGTATTTTTTTTAGAGCTGCCTGTTCGGATGCAGGGAAATGGAGGTACAGTGAATGGGAAAAGAACAGGTCTATCTTGGACAACATGGAACTACTTGAGCTTGAATGCTCTCAGAATCCCCTCACTTCCCTTCTGTGAGTAGCTAGTACCAGCTCAGGCTTCAGAAATTGCATTAAAATTGGTCTCTAGCTCCTCGGTGAGCACCTTGAGGATAGAAACTAGTCAGTTTCCTTGGTATTCCTCACAACATCTAGAATTGTTATGAAATTTCAACTGGGTCTTGACTGCAGTGTGCCAATCCATGAATTGATTGAAGCTCCATTGTACTCCTATCATGTCTCCTCAAAATCTCTTCTCTCTTCAAGCCACCTCAACACATTCTCCCATCTCCTGTTCATCAGAGAACCTCAAATTATGCTTCAGTAACAAAATTGTGGCCATCTGTAGCAAACTCCCTTTCCCTTCTCCACCCCATCCCCAATGTAAACTTCAGTTGACCTTGTCATAGCTATTACATTGCCCATCCTCTCTTCCTTGGCTTCAGCCACAGAGGTTGGGGAGCTCTACTAGTCTCAGCTCTATTACCATTTCCTCCAGGCAGCCCTCCCTGCTTCCTCCACTTTTTAGTTCCATCCCTTTAAGTACTTTGTATTTTTTGTTGTTGCAAAATGAAGGGAGTGAGTTGGGCATCTAGCAGGCAATGCAGTGGATAGAGTGACAAGTCAGGGAAGACTCATCTTTGTGGGTTCAGATCTGGCTTCAGACACTAGCTGTGTGACCCTGGGCAAGTCACTTCACCCTGTCTGCCTCAGTTTCCTCATCTGTAAAATGGGATGGAGAAGGAAATGGCAAACCAGTCCAGCATCTCTGCCAAGAAAACCCCAGATGAGATCATGGAGAGCTGAAAAATGATTCAACAGTATATCATGTATACTGTTATTTGTATTAAAGTCCCCCACCACAGTTTAAATTGAATGCAGGGAATGTCTTGGTTTCTTCTTTGCGTCCCCAGTGCCTGGTTATAGCCCCTAGCACATGGTAGGTGCTTAATATATGCTTGCTGAACTGAACTGGCCACAGAGTTGGCATTTAGTAGGTCTACTAAATTGTGCTAATTGACTTGTGGAAAGTGAAAATTTGAGTGATAGAAAAAACTGGGCTGCCTGTCCTCCGAATGTTCTCCCTGCTCCTCAGCTAATTGTGCATTATTTGAACATGCCAGACTGCTGTTTGATCAAATATTGACCTGTGGAGAATTGCTCAGATTGGCAGAGCTGATTCACTCAGGGAGGGAGGCCACGGAGAATAGGGAAGGGCTTGTGTGTAGCTGTGAGCCAGAGAAGGGCCCATTTATTCATTCATTCCCCTGCCAGTAGCAGAACTGGCCAAAAATTATCAGAGGTGAAGTTAGTCTCAGGAATATTCTGTAAGGGCCCTGTGGTGCTATCTGATATCCCAGGGAAAGTATACAGAGGGCTAAACTCTGGCTTGTCATCTGAGGGGAAAAAACTGGAAGAAGCAGGGCAATTGGAATTAAATAACTTGTCCAAGATCACACAGCTAGTAAGTGTTAAGTGTTAGATTCTGGATTTGAACTCAGGTCCTCCTGAGTTCAGGGCTGGTGCTCTATTATTCACTGTGCCACCTAGCTGCCCCAAGAAGTTACCTTTCTAATTTCCCAGGGAACTCTGACTAAAAGTTGTAGCACAGGTGTGCCCATGCTTTATTGGCTGAAGGAATTTCCTCATCAGGACTTTCTAATACTGATGGAATCACAGGTCTTAATTTAAAAAAAGGACTTCCCCACTGGTCAGAGGGTTCCACCTAGTTATATAGTAAGAGAATGATGAGGCCCACATAGGGACCCTGGCCAGTTCCTGTAGCTCCGGGCCTGCCAAATCCTCCCATATTGTGACCACTTTTATTTTTAGGGCATGTGTAATCTCTCAAGCACTTTTGAGACTTTTCATCAGCCTCTTCTAATTGTCTGCTTCATTTCCTGCCATGGCTATATTAACTGTTTCTGGTTTTAGAGCTGGCCCTCAGAAGCTACCTGGTCCAACTCCTCATTTTACAGAGTAGTAAACTGAAGCCCAGGGGGAGGGGAAGAGATTTGTCCACGGTCACTCATAGGAAGGAAAAAAGAAGAAAAAGAGTTTATTAAGTGCTTATGATGAGTCAGGTACTTTGTAAGCTTGCTGCAAACGTTATCACTTGATAACCCTAGGAGGTAGGTGTTACTATTATTTTCATAATAGTTGAGAAAATTGAGGTAGAGAGAGGTTAAGTTATTTGCTCAGGGTCACACAGTATCTGGTGCCAGATTTGAACTCGGATATTCCTGACTCTAGACCTAGAGGTGGAAGGAACCTCAGATACCTTATTATTATAACTTCCTCATTTTGCGGAGGAGGAAACTGGTACCCAAGGCAGGGAAGTGACTTGCCCAAGGTCACACCTAAGATGATCATAACTCAATAGCGGGAAGGGACCTCAGGGTCCCTACTTCAACTCACTCATTTATTTCTTTTTTTAAATTTTGCTTTTTGGAGGGAGGAAGACAGAACAATTGGGGTTAAGTGACTTGCCCAAGGTCACATGGCTAGTAAGTGTCAAGTGTCTGAGGCCGGATTTGAACTCGGATCCTCCTGACTCCAGGACTGGTGCTCTACTCACTGCACCGCCTAGCCACCCCCATTTATTTCTTTATTGATAATTTTAACAACTTTTTATTATCTGCTCTTTCTAGTGTCTATGCACCCCCCCATCTTTTTTAAAGCCTTTACAACAAAATAAATACAGATAGTCCAGCAAAGCACATTGACCAGGTCCAGATATACACGCGTGTCTCATTCTGCATTTAAATCCTGTCACCACTCTCACAGGCACTGAGTCCTATGATTCATCCTCAGTCCTCTGGCCTCATGGTTTCTGGTGGCATTAATCAGAGTTCTAAAGTCTTTCAAGGTTGGTTTTTCTCCATATTGTTGTTATTTTATAAATTGTTCACCTAGTTTTGCTCACTTTTCTCTGCATCAGATAGTAGAGAGCTTCCCAATTTCCTCTGAAACTCTGCCTTTCATCCTTTTTCCAGCACAATAGTTTTCCATTATGTTCATGTATCGTGTATCATATCTTATTTAGCCATCTAATGGACACCCCCGCCCTACTTCCCAGTTTGAGGTTGCTATGAAGAGAGCTACCATAAATACTTTGGAATATATGGAATCTTTTCTTCTTCCTTTGATCTCTTTGGGGAGTAGGGCCTGCCAGTACTGGTGTAGTTGGGCCAAAGGGTATATGCAGTTTAAAAGTAGCATTAGTGGGCACCATTCCAAATTGTTTTTCCAACTGGCAGGACCATTTCCAGCTACCCCAGCAATGCATTGGTGTGACTTTTCCCCGCAGCCCTTGTAACCATTTTGTCAGTGTCCGCTTTTGGCATTGTTGTCAGTTTGATTGGTATGGTGTGAGGTGGAAACTCAGTGTTGTTTTAATGAGAATTTCTCTAATTATAAGTGATTAGTAGCAACTTCCTCATTTTACAGAGGAAGAAACAGGCCCAGGGAAGGGAGAAAGAAGTCTCTTGCCCAGAGTCACATATATAATGTGTGGCAAAGGCAAGATTTGATCCCAGACCCTCTGCCCCCAAATCTAATTGTCTTCCCACTGTCCCATGCTGCCTCTCAGAGACTCAAAGGGTTCCTCATTTGATGAGCCTGAGTTCATCCCATACTGAGTGCCTTCACTGGCAGGCCTGTAGTCTCCCCTCTGGTGGCTGAACTACTCAAAGGGATATGATCACTGGCCTCATACTGCTGAGATAAGCTACGTTCCTTTGGATCATACTTTGTCTCCTGCATTTTCTCATTTTGTCCCCATGTCATTCTGTCTCCGAAAGGAAAAGTCTCAAGCTTTCTTACCGTGGAGGGATTTACCCCAGTAATTCCCCAGCAGCCCCAGTTAGTGGTTGTACCTTTGAGAATGCCAGAATGTACCATTCCATCAGGAGTGCATGCACCATAGTATTTCTACTTTAGGCAGAGGTAATCCAGAGAAAGCATGGCTTCTGTGCCTAGCTGGAGACATTACCCTCTCTTCCATGTGATCTCACCTGTCCTCTTGGCTTCAGTTATCATCCTGCTGCATAGCTACCATCTCATTATGTCAGTCTTCAAGGTTTGCAGAGCACTTTACAGACATCTCTCTTTAGGTAGGGCCTATTATTATCTTCATTTTACAGATGGGGAAACTGAGGCTGACAGAGGTAAAGTGATCTGCCAGGGAATGCCCAAGGCCAGATTTAAGTTAGTTCTTCTTGACATCAAGTCTAGCACTCTATCTGCTATAATACCACCTATGTGTCTCTGTGGTCGCTGATTACTCCCAGATCTAGCTCTCTAGTCTGAACTTTTCTTTTAAAACTTTACCCCTCCCTCTCCAACTGCCTCTAAGAAGTCCCTGCTGAGATTTTCCAGGTGTCATGGTGTGGCAGGAAGAACTTTGGAACTGAAGTCAAAGGGGCCTGCCTTTGAATCTTGGATCTCTTGCTTCTTATCTGCTTGAACTTGGCTTCCCCGTGTAAGCCTCAGTTTCCTCATCTGTAAAATCATAAGTCTGGATTTAGTAATCTCTGAGACTTTTAAAGGGGCAGCTAGGTGGTGCTGCAGTGAATAGAGCCCTGGGCTTAGAATCAGAAAGACTTCTTTTCCTGAGTTCAAATATGGTCTCAGACACTTCCTAGCTGTGTGACCCTGGGCAAGTCACTTAAGCCTGTTCAGCTCAGCTTCCTCACCTGTAAAATGAGCTCCAATATCTTTGCCAAGAAAACCCCAAATGGGGTCATGGAGAGTCAGACGTGACTGAAACGATTGAATGACAACCTCAAAGGTTCTTAAAAGCTCTAAATCAGCAATCTTACTGGCATCTCAAATTGAGCATGCCTAAAAAGAAGCTTCTTAGCTTTTATTCTAAGCCTGTCCTTCCTTCTGACATCACACTTCCTGTCAATAGTGTGACTATTCATCCAGTAACCTATGCTTAAAACCCTGGTGTCACTCTTCTCTCTTCTTCCCATGTGTCCAATTAATTGCCAAGTTTCCCTACAGATCACCTCCTTTCTGCCTTACAAGCCCTTATTTCCTCCTGCAGTAAACTCCTAAGAGGTTCTTGCCTGTGTGCTCTCCAATGGATCCTTCACTGGCAAAGCTAATCTGCTTTTTGCACAGATCTGGTCATAGCCCTTCTTTGCTCTAAGACCTCCAACTCCCCATTGCCTATGGATCCAGTTAAGACTCCTTACTCTGCCATACAAGGTCCTTTTGAATCTGGTACTTTTCCAGCTTGCTTTCATATATTGGGCATCTCACCATTTCCTGATAATTTTTGATCGCTGAAACCTCTGGCCACTGGACCCAGATGGCTCTGGAGGAGAAAGGGAGGCTGGTGACTTTGCACAGCCTTCCATCACTTAAATCCAATTCACTTGCAAGTCATGGCATCACCTCCCTTAGGTCATGGTCCTCTTCGAGAATGAAGGACAAACAACAACAACCTCCCTTCGGTAGGAGTAAGTGTCAGTTTCATTCTGGAAGGTTGCCTTTGCCAAGAATTGTGGCAGCAAATATCTCTGGGGGTTGGAAGTAGGGGAAGTAAAAAAAGTTTGATTTTTTATGAACATTTCTCGGATCATGTATGAATCAATCAACAAGCATTTATTAAATTACTATGTGCCCAGTACCATGTTAGGTGCTGAGGAAAAGAAGATAAATGTCTCTGCCCTCAAGGAGTTTCTGTTCTATTGCTGAAGACAACATATACCTATACAAGCATATAGGAGATAGGGACTGGACTAGACTGGACCTGTAATTTCATTTGTATAGGGCTAAGATGAAGACATTTCCTTTATTAATGGAGGTTGGCACTTTAAAAAAAATTATAATCTTAGGCAGGAATTCTATTTAAAAAATAAATTTATATTGATAGGTTTTGCTTTTACATTATCTAAATTTTCTTCTTTATCCTTTCCTAAGAGCTTGTCGTTAGTTGTTTGTCATGTCTGACTCTTTGTGGCACCTTGTGAGGTTTTCTTGGTAGAGATACTGGGTGGTTTGCCATTTCCTTCTTCAACTCATTTTACTGATGAGGAAACTGAGGCAAATGGGGTGAAGTGACTTGCCCAGGGTCATATGACTAGGAAGTATGTGAGGCCATATTTGAACTTGGGAAGATGAGTCTTCTTGACTCCAGGCCTGGCCCTCTATCCACTGCAGCGCCACCTGGCGGCCCCCTGCCTTGCACATAGAAGGTACTTAAATCCTCATTGACTTGTTGGGGGGGGGATGTGAACCTAGATGGTCCTGGTTTCCAGGCTGGATCTCTATCCACCAATCTTTGCTGCTTTTTTATGAGTATATGCAGATTAAGTAGGGATGAGGGAGGGCAATAGCAATTTTTTGGAACTGGGGGTACCCAATAAAAACACATGGAGGTACTGTCAATTTGGATTTGGAGTTGTCTTGTGTGAGGACCAGAGAGAAGTTCAGTTGAGCTGTACTATGGGAAGGGGAGTAATGTCACTGAGGATGGAAATATAGGTTGGGGCAAGGTTGTAAAGAGCTTTGAAAACTAAACAGAGAAGTTTGTGTTGGATCCTAGGTGCAATAGAGGGCCCCTGGAGTTTATTGAGTAGGGGGAGTGATATTCTCAGCTTTCCTTTTAGGCAAAATCACTTTGGCAGCTGTGGTATATAGGAGGATATGGTAGCTGAGTTGAAATGGGGAGAGATTTGAAGTAGAGAGGAAAGAATAAAATGTTCTTTGGATGTTATGGTAAGTGGGAACAATGATGGATGTAGGGGGTGAAGTCAAGATGGTGGAGTAAGAGCAGGGACTTGCTTGTGAACGCCCCCAAACTCTTCAAAATGCCTGTAAAAATGACTCTAAACAAATTCTAGAGTTCAGAACCCACAAAATGACAGAATGAAGCAAATTTCCAGCCCAACATAACCTGGAAGGGGGACAGGAAGGATTAGGATTAAAACCCAGAATCACCTACCCAGCAAAACTGAATGTAATACTTTAGGGGAAAAATTGGTATTCAATGAAATAGAGGACTTTCAAGCATTTTTTATGAAAAGACCAGGGTTGACTAGGAAATTTGACTTTCAAGTACAAGAATCAAGAGAAGCATGAAAAGGTGAACAGGAGAAAGAAATCATAAGGGACTTACTAAAGTTGAACTATTTATATTCCTACAATGAAAGATGATATTTGTAACTCATGAGACCTTTCTCAGATTTAAGGTAGTTAGAGGAAATAAATATGTGTGTATACGTGTATGTATGTGTGTATATGTGTGTGTGTGTGTATATGTATATATGTATGTATATACGTGTATGTGTATATGTATAGTATGTATTGCATGTATGTATATGCATATATATATGTATATAGATAGATGGTACAGAGCGAGTTGAATTTGAAGGGATGATATCTAAAAAATAAAATGAAGGGGTGAGAAAGGAATATATTGGGAGAAGGAGAAAGGGAGAGATAGATTGGGGTAAATTACCTGACATAAAAGAGGCACAAAAAAGGTTTCACAATGGAGAAGAAGAAGGGGGAGATGAGAGGGAATGAACCTTACTCTCATCGAATTTGGCTTAAGGAGAGAATAACATACACACTCAATTGGGTATCTTACCCTACAGGAAAGTAGGGGGCAGGGGATAAGAGAGGGGAGGATAGAAGGGAGAGCAGATTGGGGGAGGGAGTATTCAGAAGCAAACACTTTTGAAAAGGAACAGGGGCAAAGGAGAAAATAGAATAAGTGGGGGGTGGGATAGGATGGAGGGAAATATAGTTAGTCTTTTACAACCTGACTATTACGGAAGTGTTTTGCATAACTACCCATGTATAACCTATATTGAATTGCTTACCTTTTCAATGAGGGTGGGTGGGGAGGGAA
>JAQQSV010012001.1:0-12868 GCA_028646515.1 Pseudochirops corinnae
GAATCACCTACCCAGCAAAACTAAGTATAATGCTACAGGGAAAAATATGGTCATTCAATGAAATAGAGGACTTTCAAGCATTCTTGATGAAAAAACCTGAGCTGAACAGAAAATTTGACTCTCAAATACAAGAAGCAAGAGAAGCATGAGATGGCAAACAGGAAAAAGAAATCATAAGGAACTTATTAAAGTTGAACTATTTACATTCCTACATGGAAAAATGATAATTGTAACTCATAAGACTTTTCTTAGTATGAGAATGGCTGAAGGGAATATATATATGTGTATATATGCATATATTATGTATGTATAGGAGGATGTATGTGTATATATGTGAGTGTGGGCATGTGTATGTTCATGTATACATAGCCAGAGGTTACAGGATGAGTTGAATATGAAGGAATGATATCTAAAAAATAAAATTAAGAGGTGAGAGAAGAATTTATTGGGAGAAGAAGAAAGGAAGCAATAGATTAGGGTAAATTATTTCATATAAAAGAGGCAAGAGAAAACTGTTACAATGGAGCGGAAGTGTAGGAAGGTGAAAGGGAATGGGACATCCTGATTCTCATTGAATTTGGCCTAAGGAGGGAATAACATACATGCTTAATTGGGTATCTTACCCTACAGGAAAAAAGGAGGGTAGGGGATAAGAGGGGGGAGGGTAGAAGGGAGGGCAGATTGGGGGAGAGGGTAGTTAGAAGCAAACATTTTTGAAAAGGGATAGGGTCAAAGGAGAAATTAGAATAAGTGGAAGGCAGGATAGGATGGAGGGAAATATAGTTAGTCCTTCACAATATAACTACTATGGAAATGATTTGGGCAACTACACATGTACAATCTATATCAAAGTGCTTACAAAGTGCTTATCTTCCCAGTGGGGGTGGGTGAGGAGGGAAGAAGGGAAAAAAATCTGGAACCCAAAGTTTTAAAAACAAATGTTTAAAAATTTTCTTTTTACATGCAACCGGGAAATAAGATATACAGGTACTGGGGTATAGAAAACCATCTCGCCCTACTGGAAAGTTAGAGGGAGAAGGGGGAGGATACAAGAGAGAACAGATTGGGGGAAGGGGTATTCAGTAGGCTTGCTATTTTGGGGTGGGAGGTAGGGGAAAGGTGGCGAGAAAAAATTGTAATTCAAAATCTTGTGGAAATGAATATTGAAAACTAAAAATTAAAAAAATATAAAAAGCAAAATAAAAAATAAAAATAAGAAAAAAGACTAAAAAATTAAAAAAAAACAAAAAAGAGTTTGGAACTAAAAAAAATTTAAGTGGCAAAATAAATAATAAAAACAAAATTAATTCTTGTGAGCCTCAATTACCCCATCTATAAAATGGGGACAATGATTTTTACAGTACCTATTTCATAATATTATTCTGAAGAAATTGATCAGTTTTGGCATATTATATAAATGTGGGTCATGTTGATGATAACCTTCCCCGTATCTTTGATAGTTATCTTTTCAACAAAAGTTTAACTTGAAAGTTTACTGCAGACCCAACTTCAGTCACCTTATCAGAAAAGATATTTGAGGTCTGAGGTTTAGCTGACCTTCCTCTTAGGTCTATTGACAATTCATCCATTCCCAGAATCTGCCCCCAGGATTACAAAGTACAGACTAACCAAATAGAGAAACAAACAGTGCCTTTCTCTCACTGGTGTTATCAGAAGTCAGATTCAAAGTGAAGTATGGAGATCTGACCTGTGTCTCCACTATATCCTGAAGAAGGACTAACTTTGGCTGTAGTAAAGAGAATAAGGGTCTACGGATTCTTCAAAGAGAATATTCTGTAGAAACAATGATATGGTTATCATTCTAACAAATGTAGGTGGGATTAGGAAGGGAGCCAAAGGGATCAGCCTGGATCAAATGAGGTCTATTTATAATGAGTTTAGCATAGTACCCAACACATAGTAGGTACTCAATAAATACTCGTTCCCTCTCTCTACTCCCTTCCAGCCACAATTGATTTTACATTTCACCCAGCCCTGTGGGCAGCACATCATGCATGAGAGATCATTGTAATAAATACATGTTGAAGTAAATTCAATGTGAATGCCAATCTGAAGTGATGAAGATTTGTAGAAATAATTGACCTGGTGGTGGAATTAGGATTGGCGTAGCATCGGTGTCAAAAAGTTGACTTTTAGAGTATTTAAAAAGAATGTTAAAAGTTGTGTTTTTTTCTTCACTTATTGAGAACTCACTCCATGCATGAGAATGAGCTAGGTGTCTCATGGGATCTTTAGAGATGGTCTCAATAACAACTTTGTCATTTGTGGTGGTTTTACAGAATGTGTATGTTCTGATTGTACCGGAGGTTAATAGCAGTCAGAGTTTGGGCAAGCTCTCCAGAGGGGAAAAAAATGTAACTGTCAAATTCTGATTTTTTAAAGTTTGGAATATTTGCCTTTGTCTGTCTAATGTTTAATCTGCGTTTCCACATCATTGTATTGATCAGCAGTTTGGGAAGAGTACAACATCAATGTGCATCCCTCAAACTGAGGCTGACTTACAATATGGAGCGTCAGATGCTGTTGTGCCTCTGCCTGTTATCCCTCCCTGGTCTCATAGCATCAGGCTTAATAGGCCAGCCCAGGAGCATTGGGGTATGTAACCATATTGTATGAATGAGCGACTCCTCCCATTATGCGGAGGGTAGTGAATGGATTGCACTTGGGAATAAAAAAGGGTACAAATCCAAGGTTCCCCTGATGTGTAGCTTTATTCTGTTAGTGTTGGGGATATGAGCAGGGGACCAATCTGAAATAGCCCAGATGCTCGTGGTGAATTCTTCCAGGGAAAGTAAAAAAACTTTAGTCGAGGGGAAGGATGAAAGGACACATTCATTATAAGTCATTAAGTGTGTTGAACACAACTGCTTCTTTTCCCTGAAATTCTCCTTGCTCCCCCAACACTGTCTATCACAATTACTCAGGAAATTGTCTTTTTTACCCCTCCTTTGTACAAATATGAATTTTCTAGATAGACTCCAAGGAGGAGACAAAAAGAGACAAACAGTGACCAAGAGGTTCTATTGCCACATTTTATAATCAGATTGTTTTTATTGGTATAGCTTTCTTTCCTAGTCCTTGAACTTGTTTTTATTTTGCAGAAGAGACAGACTCAGGGCACAGTAAGTAACCTTCTCATTCTTGGGAGAATGGTGGTAGGTTGTTGTGGGTTTTTTCCCCAGGCTTTACTAATAGCACACAAATTATGAAATGTCTAATCCAGCCACTCCTCTCATGCAGATGAGAGTCTGGGGCTCCTTCCTGGGTGTTAAATAATTGGTTGGCAAGGGTTTGTCTTCTGATTTAGTCTCCCCCTTCACTGATGATTATCTTTAAAAGTCTGAGGCACTCAGTGATTTCAAAGATCTTAGGTCTTTTCCATCAGAACAAAGACTATCACCTATGAAACTAGACGAAAACCTAGCTGAGAAAGAAGTTTTGTCAACTGCTCAGAGATCTCAATACCAAAGCATAATCATCTTTCATCTATAGATCGTCAATGGAATAGAAATTCAGAGTATGAAAGTTAACTGCAGAGTCACCTCCCGATTCGCTAATTATGTGATCACCAGCCAAGCCATCAACCATGGCAGCACCGCCCAGGAAATTGTCTTCGACGTTGAGATTCCTAGGACAGCCTACATTAGCAATTTCCTCCTGTGGGTAATCCCTTCCCCAACTTGTTCTGTGAATCAGCTTGTGCAAATTTATTTGGTATCAATCTATCTAACTAGGGACCGGATCTAGGTCTTGAGAATCTCAGGAGACCCATATTCCTAGTACCTGAGTCTGCCATTTCTAAAACCAAAGCTAATTATTTGATTTACTCCTTTTTTTTTCTTTTCAAGGTTTTCTTTTCTCTAGATCAGCAGTTCTCAACCTGTGGGTTATGTTCAATTTGTAACAATGAAAATACATCGTGCATATCAGATATTTACATTATGATTAATAGCAGTAGCAAAATTACAGTTATGAAGTAGCAACAAAAATAATTTTATGGTTGGGGGTCACCACAACATGAGGAACTGTATTAGAGGGTCGTGGCATTAGGAAGGTTGAGAATCACTGCTGTAGATAGTACTAGCCTTAGGGAAAGAATCAGGGAAGCTTGTACAAGGTCTTCCCCACAGTGATGATGAAACTGGCCACAGGCTATACTGGACAAGAATAGGCAGGGAAGGTCTCTGCTCTTGGGTTCCTCTAACAACAACAAAACAAAAAAACAAACAAAAACTAGTTGTTACAGAACTAGTATTTGAGGAAGAAGGAAGAAGGGGCCACGTTTCCTGGTTTAGCTCTGGCCTTGGCCTTCACATTATCACAGAGCTCGCTGGTTACTAAAAGACACATGGAAACTATTCTAATCTCACTGTAGAAAAGGGAAAGGAATGAAGGAAGACCTGAATTCAAATATGACCTTAGATACTTACTAGCTGTGTGACCCTGGGAAAGTCACTTAACCTTAAGCCTTAGTCCATTGGAGAAGAAAATGGCAAACCACTCTGGTATCCTTGCCAAGAAAACCCTGTGGACAGTAAGGTTCACAGGGTCATGAAAAGTCGGACGTGACTGAACAATAACAGTAGAAAGTAAGGGAGTATTTGACCATATATTCCTACCCTTCAAACACTTATCTGATTTGTGGATTAGAGTGACTTTTTGTTTAAAGTCTATTGTGAGAAACTCTAACATTCTCCAGATCAGGATATGTTCAGATCAGAGGAGGCTTACATGCACTTTGATTAGAATGGGGAGGGTTCTTCTGGGAAGTTACCTGTAGGCATCCATTCAGGGACATACATTTTACTGGTGTGTCTTTTCCTTCTTAACAGTACAGTGGATGGAGTACCATATCCAGGAAATATTAAAGACAAGGTGATTGCATGGAAGCAATACCGGAAGGCTGTTGTTCGAGGAGAGACTGCAGGTCTGGTAAGGTAAGCTCTTCCCCTGACTTCCTGTATGGTGTGTGTGCTCATGTATGTTTGGGGGGATATACTGGAGCAGAGCTGGGCTGCAGAAATGCATGTGTATACCAATGAGATCAGGGGGCTTCCCCAGAACCCTGGGCATTGAAATTTGCATTACTCATTTAGTTCCCACTAAGAAAAGGAATCTATAAGGACTGACAACATCAGAGCTTGACCAGGAGAAAAATTTGACCTAATCATGCTGGATTAGGCAAGGCCTCTGAGTGAAAGGCAATATGAATTTAAGGGTGACACTTTCAGAGTTATGAAAGTATAGAGATGTTTTCTTTTGTTTCCCCTAGGGCTTCTGGGAGGAAAATGGAAAAATTCAACATTGCAGTCAATATTGGAGCCAGCAGCAAAGTCAGCTTTGAGTTGACTTATGAGGAGCTATTGAAGCGACACTTGGGAAAATATGAAATTGTCATTAAAGTTAAACCAAGGCAGCTGGTCAAACAGTTTGAGGTAAATATATATCCCTGGGACTGATTCTCAGTATCTGGAGAGTAGACCATGGCCCCCTTCTTGTTGTACCTCTTACAGGGTAGTTTGGAAGGATCCCTAGATAGGCAAGTAGGAACTAGGGTGCTAGTACTAGCTTTGTCTCATTCTGCCTCCTTCTGCAGCTTTGGGTAGGTCCCTTGTCCTCTCTAAGCCCAAGTTTTTATATTTATAAAATGAATAGATTGGAATAGTTATTCCCTGAGGGCCCTTCCAATTCTGATATTGTCAAAATCTTACTACCTCCTCAGTGGAGGTCCTTCATGTAAAGATATAGTTAAAAAGGATATCTCTGTGGCATCGTGGTATAAGGAAAGACTATTGATTAAGGTTAGAGTTGGAGGACTTGAGTTTGAATGTAGGCCTTGCTACTTGCTAACTAGTTTTTGACTTTTGGCAAGTCATTTAATCTCCCTAGGTCTCAGTTTCCTTATCTGTAAAATGAAAGGGGAGCTTGAATCAAACACCTCTGATGTATCTTTTTGCCTTAGATCTTATTAATTGCTCAAGAGGGATCCAGCAACTTTTCCTCTGGAGGATGAGCAATGGGAACTGAATCTTGGACATTGAACTTTGGGCCTGGCTTTTTGATAGTGGGCTCCCTGATCCTTGGTGTGGTAGAAAGGCAAGCAAGGTCTCCCCCTGGTTATTTCGTGGCTCAGAGGATCCTCAGAGTAGGATGGAGTTTAGCACCTAAGAACCAGCTGCTTTTGACGTTCAGCACAGTTAAACCAGGACAAAGAGAGAAAGATTAAAAAGTTAAATCACCTAAGGAAAGTTTCACATCTAACACTAAAAAATAATCTACTGCTGGGCCCAAGGGACTGGAGCAATCCAACCACTCCTTTCTAAGTGTTCCTTTTGCTCAAAACCCATGAGGTGGGGACTGGTTTCAATCCTGGGGGAAGACTCTTTTCTGACTCCCTTCCTCACACTCCTCAACTTCCTTCCTCCAGAACCTTGGGTAAGGTCAACTTAAAGAGTAGGTGTTGGCTCTTACCTAGTTTTCCTCAAAGGGGAAATAGAAAGTTGTAATGTAAATCTCAAGTTGTAATGTAAATCAGGCATATAATTTCCTACACACTAAAGAAAAGCTAACAGACACAAAAGACTTACGGTGTGCATTGACAGAACTTTAAAAAGGATTCAGTAACTTAACTTATAACTGCCATTATACTTTCTTAGGAAATTGATATTTAAACCACATCAGAACAAAAAGCCATTTGCAGGACTTCTGATTAGGCGTTTGAGATTTCACCTCAGCTCTGTACTGTGCAAATAACTGTTGATCCATGTCTTCTGGTTAAATGAACCAGGCATAGACCAATTCTCTTGTTGGAGGCCATCTTTTCCAAGAGTCCTAAAGTAGTTGCAGGAAACTCTTCCCCCTGTCTTCAGTCATCTCTGATCTGACTGGACCCAGTACTTCCTGACTTCTGGGATTCATAAGGTTGCAGTTAAGCCTAGGCATAGCTATTGTTCACCAAGATGAGACCAATAAAGAAAAAAACACAAAAGAGGTAGCCCCAAACCCAATCTCAGGCTTTCCTCAGCAGAGCAAAAGCTCAGGATCTTATGATGACCAGGATGGAGAATAGGGCAAACTCCCTCTTTCCTACTCTTCATGTAAAGCAACTTCAGTCAGTTCTGACAGTTGGAAGGGAAGAAAGACTTGAGACTGAGGTCATCCTTTCTTAAATATCACCAGTTCTTTCTGCTTACCAGTAAGGAACTCTTTGCTCAGCTCAAAGCACAAGTCCTTCAGTACTGAGTCATACATGACTGGAAGCAGTTTGCAAAACATGCATATGGTCAACAGAATCAGGAAAGGCAATTTTGAGCATGCTCCATGGGATGGCCCTTGTTATTCAAGTACCAACAATAGGAGTCATTCTTTGTAAGCATATCTCTGACCATGATAATGAGATCTAAGAGCTGGGACTAAGTTCCTCTTTAGGTCTTCAGCAATTGCTTTTTAATGATTATAGTCAAGTATCAGTTGACTTTGAAAGATGTGATTAGGTGCAGGGTGAGTCTCTGTCCTGTTTATCCCAGAATCTTAGAATTAGAGAACATTACAACTTGCAGAAATCTTAGAGATCTCCTGAGTCAACATGTTCATTAGACAGAATGGAGAAGCCTAGAGAAGGTAAGTTAATCATCCAAGATCATACAGAGAATTAGTGGCAGAGGTAAGCCTATAACACAGGTCCCCCACTTTTCAATCCAGTGGACTTTCTATTACCTTTGTGTATGGTACTGAGTGAATTGTGTCTTTGATCATGTTAGGGAAAAGAGATTTGATATCTCTGCCATTCCCTTAACTTGTTTCAGATTGTACTTCCACGTTTTCTTGGGTACTGTTATGTTTGGGACAGAGCAGGGTGGGATAGGACAACATACTATAATGTTTTTTTAAACTTTGAAGATTGAAGCAGACATCTTTGAACCACAAGAGATCAGCATGCTGGATGCTCAAGCATCTTTCCTCTCTGAAGACATGACCCAAGTTATTGAAAAATCCTTCTCTGGAAAAAAGGTATGTTGAGTGACTTAAAAATACATGCTTATGTTTTCATCCCTGACTACTTCTCCATGAACATTAATTTGTTTTTTTTTTTTTGATCCTGCTAATAACCTCCTTAAGGTATAGTCTCAGAATAGGAACAGTGAACCAAAGGATATGCTCATTTTTGAATTTTTATATTTTATTTTTTAATTACATGTTATAACAATTTTTAACATTCTTTTAGAAAATTTTGAATCTCAAATTCTCTCTCTCCCTCCCCTCTCCTTCCTTGAGAAGGCAAGCAATTTGATATATATTATATATGTGCAATCATACAAAACATATTTCAAAATTACCCATATTGCAAAAGCAAATACAAACCCCACAAAAAAACCTCCAAGAAAAATAAAGAAAGTTTAGAAAGTTTGCTTTAATCTGCATTCAGACACCATCAGTACTTTCTTTGGAGGTATATAGAGCATTTTTCATTATAAGTCCTTTGGAATTGTCTTAGATTATTATATTGCTGAGAATAGCTATGTCATTCATAGTTGATCATTGTACAATATTGCTGTACAATATTCTCTAGGCTCTGCTCATTTAACTTTGCATCAGTTCATAAAAGTCTTCACAGGTTTTTCTGAAATCCATTTGCTTATCATTTCTTATAACACAATAGTATTCTATCACGTTCATATACCACAACTTGCTTACCCATGCCCCAATTGATGGCCATCTTCTCAATGTCTAATTCTTTGCCACCACAAAAGAGCTGCTATAAATATTTTTTTTTCTATGTAAAGATCCTTTTCCTTTTTAAAATATCTCTTTGGATTACAGATCTAGTAATGGTATTGCTGGGTCAAAGAGTATGTACAATTTGATAGCCCTTTGGGCATAGTTTCAAGTTGCTTTCTAGAATGGTTGGCTTGATTCATAACTCCACCGACAGTGATATGCTCATTTTTGTAACTCATTGTATATTTCCATATTTCCCCCCCAAAGTTGGACCAATTCACCTCTCTGCTAGCACAGTAATAACATACTTGTTTTACTACAGCCATGCCAGTACTGAATTTTGTTGGCTTTTATTATTTTTGACAATTTGTTGAGTGTTGGTTCATTTCAGATTTGTTTTGCCTTGAATTTCTTTGACTGTTAGAGACTTGGACCTTTTTATGTGGTTGTTGATAATTTGTGGGGGTTTTTTCTTTAAGAACTATCCATTTGCTCATTTATATAATAGAGAATGGCTCATACTATTATATATTCTTATTAGTTCCTCATACATTTTGGAACATTCAATTAATAAACCTTTATTAAGAGCTTACTATGTGCCAGGCACTATGCTAAACAAATGGGAGGGGGGGTACAAAGAAAGTAAAAAAACCCATAATCCCATCCCTCAAAGAACTCACACTCTAATGGAAGAGACAGCATGCAAACAATTATGCACATTCAAGACATACAGTGTAAATGGGATGCAATCTCAGAAGGAAGTCCTAATGTCAAGGCATGGGACAGAGAATGGGGAAAAGCTTCTTGCAAAGTGGGATGTGCACCAAGTTTTGAGGGAAGTTAGAGAAACCAGTAGAACATTCCAGGTGTGGGGAACAGCCATAAAATGCAAGGAATTGGGAAATGGAGTGTTCTGTGCAAGAAATGGCAAGAAGGTCAGTGTTACTGGATTGTGGGAGTAAAGTGTAAGAAAACTAGTAAGAAATCAGATTGTGAAGGTCTTAAATAGCCAAATAAGACTTTATATTTGACCTTGGAGTCAGAAGGGAGTCATTAGCATTACTGAATCAAGAGTGAGGGGGTAGGCTAGTAACAAGGTCAGACCTGCACTGGAGGATCACTTTGGCAAGGGAGTGCAGCCGTACTGGAGTGGGAAAGATTTACCATAGGGAAATCAACCTCCAGGCTCTTTCAAGAGTCCAGGTTTGAAGCTGTGAGAGCCTGTACCAGGGTGGAGTCTGTGTGAATGAAGGAAAGGGGACACACAAGAAAGATGGTATAAAGGTAGAAGCATACTTTGGCAACAGATTGGATATGTGAAGGAGAGAGCAAGAAAAGGACATGGATGTGAACTGAGGTGTCTGGGAGGATGCCAGACTTTCATCAGTAACACTTCATGCAAAGTGTTCCTCCACCTGCTTCTTTCTACCCTTCTCATTTTGGATACAGTGGTTTGTGCTGTAGAAAACGTGTTTATTTTTATAAAGTCAAATTCATCTATTTTATCTCTTACAATGTGTACTGTCATTGAAATGACACAAGAAAGTTATTTTAATCATTCTCGTGGGAATCAGCATGATGTAACGGTTAGTATGTTGAACTTGGAATTGGGAGGACCTGGATCGAAATCTTACCTCTGACACTAGTTATGTGAGCCTAGGCAAGTCACTGAAACTATCAGAGCCTCAGGGAACTAAGTCTAGGACTTATTTACAAAGTCATCAATGAACTGAAATCTATGTTATTGGAAGAAGTTCACACACCAGGCGTTTCCTGTGCTGAGGAAATCACAGATCTTTTATGTATTCATGTATACCCTTGCATAATTTCCTATAAGTCATGACTTGTTAAGAATTAATTCTCTCTCCACAGTTGTGAAAGACTGAACATTTCGTTCATCTCTAGTTTATTATGGTGTGGTTTTTATTTATTTTAAAATTTGGTGAGATATTCTGACACAAATACTTTTCAACAAATACTCAAATAAATTCCTTTATAAAATGTATTATCTGAATAAAACTACATTATTGATTATTCACAGAAAGAAGAGACTACGTGCCTTAACTTTAAAGTACGGTACTAACATTGACTAGCACTGGCCTTTGACTAGTGTTTTTTTGTTTCATTTTGTTTCCTTTGTTGACATTATTGCAATCACCGTGGGGGGAGGGGAGGAGCTTTGTTTTCTTTATTTTCAATCATTGCAGACAAGTCTTTACTTGTTTCTCTGATTTTTTTATAGTCATTATTCCTTATGGGATAGTAATATTCCATTCCATTAACATACCAAAATACACACATTCATTGCATGATTATTTTTTACACATGGAATTCCTAGGTTTTAAAAAATTATTATCACAAATAAGGTTGCTATGAATATTTTTGTATATAGGTTTTTTTTTCTGTTTGTCAGTAATGTTTTTGGATGTGATTCTATAATAAGATCTCCGGGATAAGATATGGACAATTTAGTACCTTTTCTTATGTAATTCCAAGTTGTTTTCCAGAATGGTTGAACCAATTAATGATTCCACAGGAAATGAAGTGACATGCATGTTTCCCTCTGAGTTTTAGCATCTTTGTTAGCTTGTGTCAGGCAGTTATTGGCAGCTTGAGTTTCTTCTTTCGAAAATTACTCGATTTCTTGACCACTTGTCTGTTGGGGAAGGGCTCTTAATATTATGTTTGTGTTAATTCCCCGCAGACTGTTGTCAAATTTTAATCAGAGATATTTAGTGCAAAATTTTCTTAATCCCATGTATTTTCTGCTGAGTCTAGATGCATTAGTGTTATTTGTTCAAAAACATTTACATTTTATATAACTGAGATAATTTCCTCTGTCTTTTATGATTTCATCTACTTCTTATCTAGTCCCAAAGCTTTGCCCTGTCCTCAATTGTGAAAGATAAAAACCTATTATACTCTACTTTTAAAAGATTATGTGGCTTTTTATACTTGGATAACTTATCTACTTGCATTTTGTTGTATGAGATGTAAGATGTTGATCTAATGTTTTCCACCAACCTACTTTTCAGTTTTCTTATAGGTTATAATTGAATAATGAGTCCCTTCCCTAGTAATTTGTATTTTCTTGGGTTTGTTGAACAGCACATTACTGTGTGTATTTATTTAATTATTATCTAGTCCATCCTATTGGCATAGTTTTTTTTGTCCACCACCCAATAGTTTTAATAATTACTGCTTAATAGTATTTAGCACTAACACCTCATATTTCCTACTTTTAAAATTATGTTCCTTAACTTTTTATTTTATTATGTTCATTAATTGTTTTTTTCTATCTCTTTTTTTAAAGTTTTATTTATTTTTAGTTTATATCATTCATTTCCATGAGATTTTGATTTACAAATTTTCTCCCCGTCTTTCCCCTACCCACCACCCCAAAACAGCAATCCCACTGTATACCCTGCCAATCAGCTCTCTCTTATATCCTCCCCTATCAACCCTATGACTTTCTGGTAGGGCAAGATAGATCTCCCTACCCAGTACCTGTATATTTCCCTCCTTCCTATTCTACCCCCTACTTGTTCTATTTTCTACTTTGTCCCTGTCTCTTTACAAAAGTGTGTGCTTCTAACAACCCTCCCCCCCAGTCTGCCCTCCCCTCCATCATCCTCTCTCTTATCCCCATCCCCTCCTACTCTCCTGTAGGCCAAGACATCCAATTTAGAGTGTATGTCATTCCTTCCCTAAGCCAACTTCAATGAGAGTGAGGTTGACTCATTCCCTTTTGCCTTCCTGTTCCTCCCCTCCATTGTAACAATTATCCCTTGCCTCTTCTATATGAGAGGATTAAACCTGTTCTGTCTCTCCCTGTCTCCTCTCATACTATTCCTCTCCCACCTCTCAATTTCACCTTTTAAAATATTATCCCATCTTATTCAATTGATCCTGTACCCTCTGTCTATGTACACATATATACACATGCTCACATATGTATTCATACGCATATATACCCTCCTATATAGACATATGTATATGTATACATACATATACATTTATATTCCCTTCAACTATCCTCATGCTGAGAATTGTTTCATAAGTTGTAATTATCATTTTTTCATGTTGGCATGTAAATAGTTCAACTTTGATAAGTTCCTTATGAATTCTT
>JAQQSV010012002.1:0-12868 GCA_028646515.1 Pseudochirops corinnae
AGATTTTAATTTGAAAACCAAATTTAAGACAGAGATAAGTACCAGAATGTTCCTTTCTATGCAATTAGGGATTTTATTGGTAGAGGAATTTACAGAGGAAGAAATCTCCTGCACTACGACGATAAATGACTTGCCTAGGGTCACATAGCCAGTATCTATCAAAGGGAGAGCTTGAAACCAGGTCTTTCTGCCTCCAAGACAAGCTCTTTAGTCATTATGCCATGCTACCTGCAATTAACTGACTAGATTTCAAGGCATTCAGAGCTCTCCACAACATAATACCAGCATGCCTTTGCAGGTTGGGACCATATCTCTCTCTTTCATGCATTCTATATGTCGGCCAAACTGGGCTACTCTCTGTGCCCTAACACATACTGTACTCTCTTATCTCTGTTGCTTTGTTCGTGTGGTTTCCCTATGCCTGAAATTTCCTCAACTGAATTTCTTCCATATCTATTAATGTCCAACTCAAATGCCACCTCCTCCATAAATCTGTTCCTCATCTTGCTGGTTGGTAACAACCTTTCCCAATGGATTCCACATAACACTATTTTGTACTACAAATGCATTTATTAAATAATATTGTGATTCACATTTGCTTATATGTATGTCTTATCCTCTGATAGATTGTAAATTTCATAAAGGTAGAGATTGTTTAAATTCAACTTTATCTCCCGAGTGATGAGCGCTGTGCTCTGCAAAGAGTAGTTGCTCAATGTTTGTTAAAAGAATATTTCAAGTATCTTGATAACACATCTACTTGTATGATTACGAGTAAAGAAAAGCATTTTAGACATATATGATTATATGTAAAGTCTTTAAATAATATTTTTATTTAGGATAAAAAGGTACTATTATTATGTCATCAATTCTGAAATGAACTCAGACTTGCTTTTAAAGTCATGTCTTTAAAAGAAAAATTCATTTTGAATAAAATCAAGGAAAGGCTGCCGACCTTAAATCTATTTAAGTATTAGATGGTAGTAACTTTAAATGAGTAAATAGATGGATGCTCAAACGTTTTAAAACAAATGTCTTCAAAATTAACTGAAGGAATATGTTAGTGAAGTAGATTCAGATAAGGCCCTGCAAGTAAGAAATTTAGAGTTCAAGTGATTAAACAGCATTCACTATGCTGGGTACTATGGAGATTTTATCTTCCTTTAATTTTCCAATAAGCATGAAATGGCTGTCACATCCTGGTTGCCCTGCAGATTACAATATCCTAAGAATATGGTTATCAATCCCTAAAAATAATAGCTATTTTCAGCAGCCTATATCCCTACTGGGAGATAGCAAAGCCCTCATCTGTAGCCTGAATCCATAATGCTGTGTTTATATTTCAAGCATCAATGCAAGAATAAATATGGAAATTATTTATTTTGGGAATTTGACTGTATTAGGTTGACTGCTTGCATAATGGTGGGCTCAAAAGCTGTATTTCTCACATTCCTTCTCATTTCCTTCACCATCATTCACAATAGAAAAGGTTGCTTCAACATGAAAACAAGGCTTTTTCAGGGGAGTAGGTGGGCTCTCGACTTGTGATTAACATGGGATAAGGGCCTGCTAGTGAGCAGACCATTCCAGAAGGGTAACTGGTCCATAATCAATAGTTTTGGATAGTAGAACATTTATAAAACTGTAATGCTTACATACTGTAAAATAATTATAGAATGATGAATTATTAAAACACCATTCTCCTTTGAAAGATATCTTAACAGATGTGCCAACCTAGTCATCTTGGGCGATCAGCCTTGTAGTAGCATTTCCACACAAATATCCCTTAATTTCATAAAGACTGATCTACCATGAACTAAACAGAATTGATAAGGAGGAAGAATTAATTCATTTTTTATAACAGGTTACTCCAAACCTAACGAGTTGTCAGAAACAAAGCATGTCTGACAGCAGTACCTTTTGAAAAAGTAGGATATTGCAGCATACACAAGTCACTGTAAATACCAAGAAAAGTAGAAAGGGAAACAAATTCTTGGACTATCAGTGTAGTCAGGGAATCAACTGGTATGGGAAAAATATCTATGAAAACTGGGATGGTGAAAGGAACAAAAGTTGGGGAGAGATCTCAAAAGGAGGGAAGTGTGGAAAAACTCTCAGAATACAAATGATGTCATTAGTAATGCCGTGAGGCTGGAAATCTGAATTTCAATTCAATTTGGTGGGATATTTTTCCCCAAGTCGATATATCCCTCATGTCAATGTGGTAGCGTAGAAAAATTGTTTTGCTTCACTATGTAATTTGTTCCAAGACTTAAGTTTTTATTTTTTATTTTTCAGGAGGCAGGAATAAGAGAAAATAAATGCTCAATTTTTAATTTTTTAATTTAAATTAAAATTTGTTTTACAACTGGATTAAAACTCCTTTGGACCAACGGCAAGTCACCTTACCTTCTTCTGAGCCATGGTTTCCTCATTTATTGTGTGGATGATACATGCAGTACTTACCTTGTGGAGTTGCAAGGATCAGATTGGAAAACATATAGGGCAGAGTTACGAGGATAAAATTCAGAAATAAGATAAAATTCACTTTGAAATACAACTCTCTTGGAATGCCATTATTCTATAAGGCAAGGACTATCTATCTTCCTAGAGAGAACATTCTCTCAAGCATCCAAAACTCTTACATCAATTATTGCCTTGAGTTTAAAATATAAGCATTAGAAAAAAGATAGTGCAAGTATACAAGGCTTAATAAACTCTGCTTCACTAACAGTGTCCTATATATTTGCAGTAAATTAGCAGCAAGTTAGAAAAAAGTGCACAACTGAAGTTACCTGCTGGTCGGAATCTGCCTTCAGTACAGATCGATCTGTAATCAGTACTGCCCTCGAGATCTGCCTGTAATTTGACAAACCAAGAAGTTCGAGACTGACATTCGATAGGTGATATATTTATAGACTCAAAACAGAGAAACAAAGCCCTCTCTTGTTATTCTGGGCATGTGGTTTGCAAAGCAAAGGCTAATGCCAAAGAGCTCCTGCAGAAGGCCAGTTCTGCTTATATTAATGCATTGACTCATGAACAATATATGAAATGACACTAATTCGAGAAAGAAATTAAATTAAGAATAGACAGGGTTTGGCACCCAGCTTGCAGTTTTCTGCGTGTGTTCACACATTCGATGCCAATAAGAGACTGCCCTTGATGCCATTAAAAGGTGGCTATAAATTCAGAACTCTGCTTTCACCCACCTGAGCTTGTGCAGTAAGGAAGCCCTTACCTGTAGGTCACATTTGAACAGGTTTTCTCAGTAAGGTAACTGTCTTCAACGACAAAATATTTAGCACTTATCCTCTGACCAAAGTGATCTATGATTGCCTTACATCTATATGTAAAGAAAAGGAGAACAAAGATATGGAATTTAAAACAAATCAATTTAGATATTGATTCTTTGTTAAAAATCAATTTGTAAGATTACTCCCCCCCAAAAGACATGAATGTGTTTTCAGAATTTCAAATTATTTCATTCAGATGCAGACAAACTATTTTAATTTATAATAAACTATACTAGGGGAAGGGAATAAGCATTTCTCTAGTGCCTTCTATGTGCCAGACAGTGTGCAAAGCACCTTTTAAAAATATTGTCTCACTTGATCCTTACAACCCTGGGAAGGAGATGCTATTAGGAACCTCACTGTAGAGATGAGTGAGAGGTGAAGTGACTTGTCCAGGGTCACAGTGACATGAAGTGTCAAGAGGCCTTCTTTGAATTCAGGTCTTTCTGCCTCCAGGTCCAGTGCTCTCTTCACTGTAGCGCCTACCAGCCACTGTATTGCTATATTTTGGTTTTGTATCACCTGTAAAACACTCCCTTGGTAGTACAGTTGGTACAAGACCAAAACCACAAATTAATTTAATTAGTATTATCATTTATATTATGTTGGCATGACCCAACTACATGCACTGAGTTTAATATTTCCACTCCTCCCAGAATTTTTTCTTCTTGATTCTAGACCATACCACCTGAAAGCTCATGAAATATTTCATTTATTATTTATTTATTTATCTGAAGATCTCTTGGTCCTTCCAGCTCACTCCACTCTCTGCAACTGCTGCTCTGCCTGGTTTCAACTCCACAGAACAAGAAGTCCCCACCACTGGGTAATCCCTGTTGTTCCCCGCCCCCTACTTTCCTGACTCCTTTCATGTGCTGTCTCTCCCCCCAACCCCCTAACCCAGACCCTGCATCAGACTGTAAGTCCCTTGAGAATAGGGACTTTCTTTCTTTCTTTTTACTGACTGCATCCTTAACACTTAGCACAATGCCTGTCACAGAATAGGTGCTTAATACATGTTCATTGGACTGGATTGGATAAGAATCAGGGAGTTGGGAATAGCTAAATTCGAAATCTGCCTCTGCTATTTGCTAGAGGTATGCCTCATACAGATCTCTCAACTTTTTATCGAAGTCAATGTGACTAGTAGAATAACTTCCTTGTAGTGGCAGCTCCTCACATGAAACAAATTCTAGGTACTACTCGTATTTACATGCGTATAAACACGTACATGCACACAAACATGCGTGTCATTTTCCCAGAGGAAATGATTCACATGGGCTTTGCAAATTTCTGGTGAACATTTGTTCAAGCATCAATATACAGAAATAATCTGTTGACAACGAAATAGAAAATTACATATAATTTCTCTTTCCAATAA
This sequence comes from Pseudochirops corinnae, assembly GCA_028646515.1. Taxonomy (NCBI): domain Eukaryota; kingdom Metazoa; phylum Chordata; class Mammalia; order Diprotodontia; family Pseudocheiridae; genus Pseudochirops; species Pseudochirops corinnae. The sequence goes on from JAQQSV010012002.1 coordinate 4,678, forward strand.
GGACCCACACTCAACTGCATAATGCTGTCCCATTTTGCTTTTTTTAAAGTCTTCTTAAAAAATAAGGGCCGAATTCTACTCAAACAATTTTGTGTACTCTAACGAATAAATAGCAAAATTGGGGCACTTGATAAATAATTATAACCTTTTCTATTATTTAGCAAACAGGCTTTAGGGGAAAAAGTTGATTAAATGTCATGTTATAACAAGCAAAGGCAGTAAAAGCCACTAAGGGCTTTTTATTTTTCTGTTAAGTGTTGCTTTCGCTTTTGTTCAAGAATAGCTATCTGGTCATATACTTGATCATGTTTGCATCGAGGGAGAAAAAGAAGAGGGCTTCTTTTAATATCTGTCTCCACTTTACTTCAAAGGATGAACATAAGAAGATTTCTTTCAAGTGCTCTTTCCAAATAAGGAAAACACTTCTGCACTGACATTATCAGGTCTCTGTCATCTGCAATGTGTTGGGACAATGAATCATATAGAACCCTCCATTGACCTTCTTTCAATGTGTCTGGATAAAAGGATGAAAATTAGAATCCATCCCGTTGCAGTGCCACAAGTTATAAATGTACTTTATAGGGCTCATTATCCAAACTAATGGACTAAGGGTGGCATCCTTGAAATGGACTTACCAGCACTGACAAAGCCAGGATGCAATATTTCAGGAACCATATGTAAATGACTGTGTGTTTGCTATAGCTTTTTATTATGGAAATATAAATTTACATTTGTCACAGCTCCACAGTTTGGGGCCAGAATTATTTGATTGGAAATGCACTTTTACTTTGCTCCACATAAAATGGGAGCAATTATTTTTAATGTAACCATATTTGAAATATACTAGTATAAATTAAACTAGCTTAAATCTTTCGAAAATAAGCCAAATAAGCACTATGTACTAGGCATAAGGACATTAAAAGCGAGAACACTAACAGAGAAGACTGATAGAGAAAGGAATTCAATTTGTATTTGCCTAAAGAAATAGCATAATGGGGTAGTATACACAAGCCCACTACAGTTCAGTCAGGTCCATAATGGCAAGCAATAAAAGAATTTTTGACCCATTAACCATCTTTTCGTACTTAAGTGACACTTTAGTAAACTTTTAAAATGTTTTGCTCTTTCTTCCCCTTTCTGTTCATGGTTTACTGAACTGAAGCTCTCATCTTGTAAAAATACTTACTCAGCCAAGTAGGCAAAGGGCTTGGGATTTATTATTATTTTTTTAGGGGGACAGGGGCAGGAGGGGAAATCTTACATTTGAAAGGATTCTTATACAATGCAGAAAACCAAAGGCTTTCGTTTGTTCTTCTATGAAAAAGAGTGAAGATATTGTTGATACAACAACTATCAAGTTCATAACATCTGTACAAACTCTGAGCTAACAAATGAGAAGATCCGACAGATGCCGGAATCCAACATCATCTGACACTGTTGACTTTATTCAACTACCGGTTCACACATTTTGTGTGTTCTTTTATTTTTTGATATTGTGTTAGGTGAAAGGTATGTAGGTTTTATTTTCTTCCGAACTGATTTTTTTCTCCTCTTTTTGAACTGCCCTTTTGGACCAATGTCTTTTCCTCTCCTTTAGTTCAGATGACCATACAAAAGGAGCACATCAGGCAGAAACAAGTGGCATGAGTTTAAAGCAGGGGTGCCAGTGAAAGACTTTGCAAAGTGTTCCCCCTCCTCCACTTAGTTCCCCCCTCCCCTGGGATAAGTCTTTTTTTTTTTAATCCTTGGAAATCAACCTTTTTTGTGGACTCCCCAAGTAATGTTAGAGCTTCTTTGGCAGTAACCAGAAGGCACTGATTTCAGAAGCTACAGCATCAAAACTACAGCAGGTCATTCACAACAATGTGACTGGAAAGTCAAATAAGCCTATGCCACTCAAAGACGATCTTATGGGGTGTGATTATCACAGTAGAATTTCAGGATGAGGCTGTGTGGGACATTATTCATTCAGGTCAGGACTTCTTAAACTTTTCCCCCTTTTGCATTTCAGCAGTGGTGGTTGGTGTTGCATGGCCTGAGGGCACGAGCAGTGCAAAGTGCACATGTTGTATGTTCAGAACAAAGGCTGCAGTGAAGTTGCACGATACAACACAGGCAAGCACTGCCAGAAACTCCTCAGATTGATTACGCGTTTGATTTTTAATTAATTTTTGGTCACTGCACGTTGAGAAACCCTTTTACTGTTGCAAATTTTTCCCATGGAGTCTCTATCCACAGTTTAAGAAGCACTGAAGGTGGGGCAGCAGGGTGGCCCAGTGAATAGACCACCTGCCCTGGAGTCAGGATGACCTGAGTTCAAATGTGGCCTCAGACACTTAACACAAAAAACTAGCTGTGTGACCTTAGGCAAGTCACTTAACCCCAACTGCCCTACCTTCCCCCCTCCAAAAAGAAAAAAAAAAGAAGAAGCACTGAAGGTAATGATCAGAGTTGCTCAGTTTCAACCTGGGTAGCCTTAGCTCCAAGTCACACAATTAAACACGGAGGTTCAAGGACCAAGACATGTTTTGAACCTGTGATATGTTTCTGTAGATACAAGGCCAACCTCAACGTATTTGGCCTAATAAGAATAATAAAGAAAATACTGAACTGGGAACTCATTAACAAACATTAATTAAGCACCTACTATGTGTCAGGGTCTATGATGGGCAATAAGAATATAAAGAAAAAACAAAGAATCCTGATTTTCAAAAAGTTTACATGGTATCAGAGGAATCCTATTAACAATTAAAATTAACATTCAAGTAATAAAAATACAGGAAAATGAAACCGGAATACTGAGGGAGTAACAATTCTTAAAATTCAGAATGGGATGAAGCCATTAAGGTATTTAACATATAGGATTTGCTGAGGTCCTTGGCTAGGCTCCCAAAACAGCATAAAGAAGGGAATTTAAAAAACAAATAGTTATAGGTGCTCAGTGATCAAGCTGATACCTCACGATGATGCTTACACAGGTACATTTCTAGACATTTCCTCTAAATAAATTAATCCTTGCAAACATATAGTTTCCTGATGCGATTATTTAACAATCTAAAAATTTGTTCAAAATTATGGTTAGGAAAAAAACTGACTTCCCAACAGGCCGAAAATCCTGCAATTATAATTTGGTCCAAAAAAGAAAGCACATTGAAATGGGAACAAATATTGAACAGACCTTGGAAAATCGTTTTTATACAGAAAGAATAGCAAACAACAGTTTTGAAACAATTAAAATAAAATGCTATTAAGCAAGGGACTGTGAGCATTCATCCTCATTGAATGATGATCTCTAAGTCAGAAATAGCTTTCCTGTTTCCAGCCTTGCATCTCCTATCCTCAATCTGCTATGCTCTTCCTGTGTTCTAGTCTGAACTATATACTCAAGGTCTAGTAGTGTGGTACACATTGGTGCCTGTGTCTTAACTTGCCTTCCTTCCTCTATGAAGGAAGGACTCATCCATTAGTTAGGTTGGTCTCTCCTCCCAGTATCTAGCATTGTGCTTGACACACAGAAGCCTCTTCTTATTAAATGGTCCCACAAAGAGCAAATGAAGTTCTTCAAGAAATTAAAAATAGAGAAATAACAGCAGAAAGGAAAATGGGCATGAACAAGCTAGAGCACAACCTAGAAAACTTGAGAAAACAAATCCATTAGCAGAAAGAAGGGGAGGGAGGGAGAGACAGAGACAGACAGAGAAAAACTGAGAGATGGAACTCGGAGTGAGAGTGTAGGGACCAGATAAAAGTACAGAGGAAAAGTAAAATGAAAACGAGTAAAAAGGAGAAACAAGAAACAAAAAGATCAGACCTGAACTAGAAATCTGGAAACTTTGGTTCTAATCTCAGCTTTCCCATTAACACCGTAGGGTCATGAATAAGTCACCTGGGCCCTTTGGGGGTCTGAGCCAGAGAAGTTGCAAGGTCCATTCTAGCTTTGCCATCCAGGGATTCTGGAAGTCTGGACAGGTGTAAGTTACTTTTGATACAAAGCATTCTAAGCCTAACCCTGTGTGTAAATCTACATAAGCAAACAACTAGAAATAGGTCTGAAAAGAAATGACAGAGTGGGGGGGGGGGGGAAATGAAACAACTAGCAACTGCAAACAGTAGTTATTTCAGTATCTTAATTAGACAATCATTAAAAAATCATGAGCAAAGAGATAATTTCTAAACTTTGGCCCCTCTCTGCCCCAGGCCCTTTAGAGCTGTATAAAGAGGGCATGAGGGGTGGCTAGGTAGTGCAGTGAATAGAGCACCAGTCCTGGAGTCAGGAGGACCTGAGTTCAAATCCAGCCTCAGACACTTAACACAAAAAACTAGCTGTGCGACCCTGGGCAAGTCATTTAACCCCAACTGCCCTGCATTCCCCCCTCCAAAAAAAAAAAGAGGGCATGGTATGTTTTCCATTTCATTTGTATTGCCAGTGCCTGGCAAAACATCTTTCACACCCAAGTTGCTTAAATATTTGTTGAGCTGGAATGAATTTCAGGCCACCTAGATAGCTTCTTCCAATATTATCTGAAACTGGCCAAAAAGTTCCCTAGTAGCCCAGACTGGAAATGCCCCCTGAGAAAAGTGAGGAACTGATTCCAGTCTTGCTCATATGCAAAAGGTTGACAGTTATCCTATAATTACTCCTACCATTTTAGATAGGGAGAAACAGTCACAGAGGGCATAAGCAACTTTCCCAAGATGACAACGGAGTTGACTGTGATTCTCCTGATCCTTGGCCACAACCATGCATCTGGAAGGGGCATAGTTAATACTGAAGATCAGGAGCAGATATCTCACAGAAATGGGCAGAGTAGGAAATCTAGCAAGTGGGACAGCTGAAATGCACATGGAACACTAGCGAAGGTAATTAGATCCAAACTATTGGTCACACAAGTTACTTGGTCCAAGGTCATTACTGCCATGTCTAAATAGCAAGTACTATACCAGTAAACTGACAAATCTCATTGACAGGAGTTTGCCATGGTCAGCAGAGCGGGATAGAAAAAAAAAGTCACTCGACAAGGGGCTGTAAGGCTTCTCCTCTGAGTCAGCAGGAGTTCAGTGTGAGAACACAGCAAGAAGACACAGCTCTGAGATGGTGGCAGAAAAGAGTCACACAGGAAAAAGGAAAGGGAAACATGAAAAAGACAAACACGAGACAAGTGGTAAGAGGCATGTGGCTGGCTTGAGCCATCTCATCTAGCCAAGTGTCTCAACAATGTTCTGTCTTCTCCCCAACTGTGTACCCCATTTCCATGTGTGATCATCATATAAAACAGAATGCTCTACTAATTCTAGCTTCAACCAGTCAAGGTGAGAAGCAACCTAAGTCTCCTATTCAACATGTCAGAAAAGTTGAATCTGCCCTTTTAGCAATATTTCCTGCTAAGGAGAGCAAGGAGAAAGAAGCAATCAATAGAATAGAATGAAAAAAAAATATTCCTTTGCATCAGATGCTTAAAACAATTGATAAACACTTGCAAATTTCAGTTTAATGTATCTGCAAAGTAGTCTACCTGGGAAATGTGCTATAGACCTTAAGCCAGTCAAATTTCTCAGTACTGGGGGGAAATAAGGCACTTTCTAAGCACTTAGTTGGCCTATGTTATTTTTGCATTTCGGCATTCTACCAGACAATGTGAACTATCAACAAACATTTATAATATGAAATACCTACCACATACATACCAAGCACTGTGGTAGGCACTAAGGGTATAAAGACAACAAAAACTCAACACTCCCTGCCCTTAAGTATCAGTAAGGAAGTGACATCCTAGACAGGAGGAGGAAGAGAGAGGTAAATATGCAGAGAGGTTAAGTTCAAATGGGGAAGCCCTGGTACCTGGAGGGATCTTGGAGGAGATGCTCATCCAGGTAAGCCTTGGAAGAAGTCAGGGACTCTAGGAGGTGAAGGTGAGGAAAGAGCGTATCCCAAGGAGAGGGGGCAGCTTTTGTAAAGCCATGAAGGTGGATAACGGAATGATGTAAGGAGCAACAAGTCAGCTAGTCTGGCTAGATTATAAAGTATGTGGAGGGGAGTAATAAGTTATACAGTAGAAAAGATTGTGAAGGATTTTAAATGTCAGAGTAGCTGTTTCATTTGATTTTAGAAGTAACGGGAAACCACTGGTGTTTTGAATATGCAAAATATAAACAAATGAATAAATATGCAAATATACCATAATGAATAGCAACAATTTCAAATATCATTAAAGTTAATACCTGAGACTCTTAGAAGATCTGCCAGCTTGATTTTTGTAATTCCATGTAATGAATAACCAAGGCCTATAGTCTCTAGTCTACTCTGGGATCCAGTATTGGATTCAAAATCCACAGTTTTAGATTCTAGAGGTTCTTTATAAATATTCCCACTCCCAGCTGTCTGTTGTATCTATAACTGGCAGAGAGGAGATCGTCTGACAGCGTAACTGAGCAAGGCCAAAATGAAGGCTGACTTGAAGGCAAGTACAGAACAAGGTTTCTAAAAATACGGAGCACATGAACAAAATCAATATAGGGAAATAAACTATTGACCAAGAGAAAAATCTTTGCACCAAATTTCATCAAGAAAAATCTTATTGGGGCGACTAGGTGGCACAGTGAATAGAGCACAGGCCCTGGAGTCAGGAGGACCGAGTTCAAATCTGGCCTCAGACATTTAACAGAAAAATTAGCTGTGTGACCTTGGGCAAGTCGCTTAACCCCAATTGCCCTCCAAAAAAAAAAGAAGCAAAATCTTGTTTCAAGCAACATAAAGACAAATTCCCAGAAGCCATTCTCCAAAAGATAAGTGGTCAAATAGTATGGACAGTTTTTAAAGAAGCATAAGCTACTAAAAATCATATAAAACAAGCTGAAAATAATTAATAGGAGAAATGAAAATTAAAATAACTCTTAGGCTTTACTTTATACATAGCGAGCTGGCCAAGACAACCAAAACCAAAAAGTCAGTTTGGGGGAGAGGTGGAGGGTCTGGCGGGGTGGGGAGATTTGCTGTGGAAAAACAGGCAGACACATCATTGATGGAGCTGTGAAGTGGTCCTACTGTTCTAGAAAACTATTCGAATTATGGGAGAAAAATGGTTAAACTTTTCATATATTTTGAGCCAGGAAATAATTCCCAGACTACTGGATATATGGCCCAAAGAGCTCAAAGACTGAAAGAAAAACCCCACATAAATACCAAAACAGTCACAGCAGCACTTGCTGTGGTAACAAATAATAGGAAACAAAATGGGTAGCTGCTATTTGGGGGATGGCTGAACAAAAGGCTGGATGTGAACATAATGAAACATCTTTGTGCAATAAGGAATAATGAACATGAGGAATTTGGGGAAACCTGAGAAGATGTCGATGAACTGATGCATAGTGAAATAAACAGAATCAGGTCAACAATATACAGTGGCTACAATGATATAATAAAAAGAACATCAAAAGAAGCCAAAGTGATTGGCTAAAGTAGCCAGTCATACAAAGATATCTCCTCTCCTCTTGTAGAGGGGTGGGGGACTATAAGGGCAAAATATTCCATACATTGTCAGATGCAGTCACATTATTGATTCTTTTAAGATAATTGTTTTTTCTTTGCTATCATGGAGGGTTCAATAGGGAAGGGGAATATTCAGGAATAACTTACATAAAAAGAAAAGACATCAATAAAATTTATTAAATTAAAAAATAAAATTGGTCACACAAATTGTTCATGTGTCTGAGAGTTACATGCAAGTTTGGAATTGAGCCCAGACAAGGATACAGGCAAACAAATGCCAAGTAAGTGATTGATTCTCTGGCCGCTCAGCAATGGGAATTGTATGTAACAGGAAAAAAATGGTTCTACATGTTACAGAGACAACTATTTCTTTCTGAGCCTCCTTGGAGCTACTCAGGAGTCATTTAAGAATAAGTATGGCCCTAAGGCACAGATGTTTCAATGTGCATTATTATTTTAAATTTAGGAAGTACCTTTCTTTTATATGTTTTAGGACACAAAATTTACCTTATAAATCTTTAAACCAGTATGTCAATTTTATCTTACATCATAAAATATTTTTTATAAAGAAAGTCCAAGTGCAAGAGTTTTCTAATAGGGTCATGTTTTTTCTTTCCTAAGTCTCAAAAATATTGGTCCCTGGACTATAAACTAGTTTACTGGAAATTGATAAAAATCTTTTAAAGTTATTAGAGTATACAAAAT
>JAQQSV010012003.1:0-12867 GCA_028646515.1 Pseudochirops corinnae
CCTTGATCTGGGAACTCTGGAACCTGTCTATAACATTCCTAGGAGTTTTCTTTTTGGGATCTTTTTCAAGATGTGATTGGTGAATTCTTTCAAGTTCTATTTTGCCCTATGCTTCTAAAATATCAGGGCAATTTTCCTTGATAATTTCTTGAAGGATGCTTTCTAGGTTCTTTTTTTGATCATAGCTTTCAAGTAGTCCAATAATTTTTAAATTGTCTCTCCTGGATCTATTTTCCAGTTCAGTGTTTTTTTTCAAGGAGATATTTCACATTGCCTTCTATTTTTTTCATTTGTTTGGATCTGTTTAATAGTGTCCTGATTTCTCATTAAGTCATTTGCTTCCATTTGTTCCATTCTAATTTTGAAAGATATTATTCTCTTCAGAAAGCTTTTGAGATTCTTTTTCCATCTGGCCAATTCAACATTTTAAGAAATTCTTCTCCTCATTGGCTTTTTGGGGCCTCTTTTGCCATTTGAGCTAATCTATTTTTTAAGGTATTGTTTTCTTCAGTCTGGTTGTTGACTCTCTTTTCATGATTTTCTTGTATCATTCTCATTTCTCTTCGCAATCATTCCTCCACTTCTCTTATTTGGTTTTTAAAGTCCTTCTTAAGCTCCTCTATGACTTGTAAGCAGTCTACATTTTTCTTGAAAGCTTTTGGTGTGGGAGTTCTGACTGTGTTGTCTTCCTCCCGTTCCATGCTTTGATCCTTTTTGTCCCCAAAAAGGAATCTAAAGTTGGATTGCTGGGCTTGCTTTGCTTCCTTTGCCTGCTCATGTTGCCAGTCAATTACTTGGCTTTTGGGCTCAGTAGAACTCTCCTTCCAGAGAGGAGAACTTTGTCCCAGATCACTAGGGTTTTCTCAGCTGGCAGAGCTATTAGGAAGCTGCTGCAGCCCACACCAGCTTTGGCTCACTGATCACATAGCTCAGGACCACCACCCAAGACCATGATTCCAATCCAGGCAGCTCAAGGCAAGAGCACTTAGCCTCTGAATGATCGGTTGGCCCCCCTGCAATCTGCAGGCCAAGAGCTCTGAAGTAGCCATGTGGAGGTGCCTGCAGGGCTGCCACTCCTGCTGCTTTCTTACCCTGGAAGCAATTGGTTAGACCCGCTTTTCTCCCCCAGATTTAGCCAAATTCCACTGATCTTTCACTTAGTCCTTGTTTCTTATGGGTTGATAATTCTGGAAATCACTACAGCTGCCAGTCATCCACTCTCCTCAAAGCTCCAGCTGTGGATTGTTCTGGCTGCCCCAGGGCCAAGCCACAGTTTCGGGCCAAGCACTTTGATGAGCCCTTCCTGTCCTGCCTGCCAGGCTGCCTTCATTGGGAGCTTTGTTTCTCTGTACTTTTGTGAGTTCTGGAGCCCTAAAATTTGTTTAGAGTCATATTTTATAGGTATTTGAGGTGGTTATGGGAGGGGCTCATGGAGTTTTCCTGCTTCTATGCTGCCATCTTGGCTCTGCCCCCATTACTATTTTTTAAAGGCAGCAAAAAAAAGCATTAATAATTTCGGGTTCATATGACCACATTCTCATTATCATAATTTTTAATGAGAATCTATGCACACATCAAAGGCATTCTTAGAAAAGGTATCAGAAGGGAATTTAAAAGTTTTCTCAAGTAATATTTTATAATCTACCATATCTTTACCATCATACATTTGACTGAAAAATTAAAAAAATACAGGATACCCCTACAGATTGCTTGTTTTTTGCCCAAAAACTATCTAGTGTTTGCCAACTACAAAACCATTCAATTTGTCTGGGCAACATACTACGATAAAGGCTTTCCTCCTTGCATTATGTAAAATTTCTTGAAAGATATTATAGAAGAAATAATTGTGCTTGACAACGCTATAATTACAAATATCAACTGAGGCTTTGTGGAAAAGAGATATGAAAGCTCCACTTATTTTTATCATTCCTAGAAGTATATGGGTGAGGGGAAATTTTGATAGAACTAATTGAACCTACTATTAACTTAAATATTAGTAAAGAAAATAGACCTACATTTATGGTGGATATCAATGAAAAGGGGAATAACTTAAATTTCATTTTAGGGTTCTGCTCTGAAATAATTCTTTTCTGAGTAATCTTAACGCCATCAACTCATGCTTCTTTTACACTAATAATTTTATCATCACATTGGTAACTAACTTATTTAAGTCCTAACCAAAATATTATCTTGTGGCCAAGCTCTTGATATTTAGCCTGATATATAGCTAGACTGGTCTTCATGTAAGAGACATGGAACCTGCCAGAGCTAACACTGCAGTGGTATAACCTTCAGGAATTCAGGAGGCATAAAGCCATGAGGAAGTATCATAATAAGACTTTTAGGAAGTTGATAAACCTAAATGAAGGCCTACCAATATATTTTACAGATGCTTTGTTCAGGTTTTATGGGATGAAAAGAACAAAAATTGTACAAGATGAGGATGGTGGATGGTTTTTACTCTGTATCTTTGGAGCAGAATACCCACAGTAAATCATGAATACATTAATATATTAAACTGTTAAACCAAAATAGTAGTCCAATAAATATTTTAAGGTGGCTGATAAAGGGGAAAAGACACAGCTAAGTGAAATAGATAAATAAGATAAAAGATTTCGAAACAGTATAGTTATTGGAAGTGTGCTATTCACATACATATATGTGATCTCTCTTATCATGACATAAAAATGGTGGAACTTGTAAACAAAAATGACTCAGCTGATGAAAAGGCTTTAGTCTATGCCTTACCTTAATCAGCTAAAAGGACTAGGGCTTTGGGATACAGAGAAGAGAAAGCTTAGAGAAGATGTTATATCTGGCCTTCCTATATAAAAATTACTAGCCTGAAGAAGAGAAATTAGATTTGTTATTCTGAATCTCAGAGGACAGAAGGAGATACAATGTGTGGAAACTGGAGAGAGACAGATTTAGGCTAGACATGAGGAAAAACTTCCTGATAATTATAATTGTCCAAAGTGGGATGCGTTGTCTCAAATGGAAGTGAATTCCCTATCACTTAAGATTCTTGAAGTAGAGGCTAGATGACCATTTGTCAAGGAAAATGTAGTAGGAATTACTATTCAAGTATAGGTTGGTGACAGAGTGGTTATCAGTCAGTTATCATTCATTAAGCACCTGCATGTCAAGTACTAGGCTTAGCACTAAGAATACAAAAAAACAAAAAAAAAAGGAAATAAAATATTTCCAATTCTCAAGGAGCTTACAGTCCAACAGGGGAGATGACATGCAAACAGCTATGTAAAAAGAGGATATATATACTTTATTTATATTTATAGTATAATATAAATTATATTATATTTTATAATATAATATAATTATAAATTTATAGATTATAAATTTATAAATTATAAATTATAAGTTAATTATAATAATTTCAGAGGGTAAGCATTAAGATTCAGGAGGATGAGGAAAGTCTTCTTGTAGAAGATGAGACTTTAGCTGTGACTCAAATGAAAGCAAAAAAAATCCAGAATGTGTAATGGGAAGTAAAATGGTACTTAGTTTCTTGTTTTAGTTCTTCAAGTGTCTTTGAGCCCCAAATGTGATTTGGAGGTGGAAGGAACTTGCTGATTCAAGAGGAAGGTTGGAACAGGAAGGAGAAGAACTATATAAAGGCAGGAGCACAGACTGGAACCAAGCAGAACTGGGAGACAGGATGTCTGTGGTGCTGGCACTCTGTCTGTCTCTTCTGTCTGTGTTGATATTACTTTGTCAGACCTGTCTGCTGACAGACAATGTTGCTGTTGTTACAGAAGCCCTGGGACCTTACTGGTGGTTCAGATTTCCTGAAAGAGGACTTTCCTGTTGACTGTTTACAGAAGTCCTGAAAGAGGGTTTTATTGATGTTTTCAGAGGTCTTGGGACTTTACTGATGATTCGTGTTTGGTTTCTCAGACAAAAGTACTATCTGTTGGTCTGTGTTAATCTTTCAGACAGAGACACTGCTAGTCTGTGTTGATTTCACAAGCAGAAAGTGAATTGATTATGGTGCTAGCAATGTGTGTGAATGTTGTTGCAACTCTGCTAAGCTTGATGTATGGAGCTGGACTGGGAGTGGGGCTGGGAACTAGAACAGGAGCTGGACCTGGAACTGGACCAGGAGCTGGGAGCTGCCTCCTGTGAATCCATGAGACAGTTGGGTGAATTCAGGCAAGACCTGGGAGCATGGAAGAAGAACTGTGGAGTTTGGGAGTCAGCCTTAAGTCAAGATGAAAGGATCTCTACTTGGATACTTAGTGCTGACTGACAAGATTAAGACTGTGATATAGGAGTAGGAGACCCTTTTACTTTGTACTTCTTAAGGATGATTGAATTAAGGATGATTGGAAACTCAATCTCCAATCAAAATGAAAGGAGACTTTAGATGGGTATTTTATATTGATTGATTCAGATTGTGACTTACTGAATGATATCTTTTAAGAATATGTGGCCACTTTAGTAATAAGTTGTGTTAGGTTGTTGGGAATGTTGTACTTTGGTTTCTGTGAATGCTTTGCTTTAGTTTATTGTCAAATGAATAGAGAGTTCACTATACTATGTGATCAGAACCTTAAAGTTATTCCTAGCAGCAGTCCTCAGAAATGCTGCTTGTGCTTGGTTTTACAGAAGGCAGAGTTGAGAAGGGAGAGAATGAAAGACATTCCCAGGCATGAAGGATACCTCATAAAAATGCCCAGTCAGGAGATGGAGTGCCATGTTTGAGAAGCAGCAAGGAAATCAGTATCACTGGATTGCAAAGTCCGTGGGGGTGGGAAGGAGGTGAGGAAGCTATAACAAGAGTAGAAATGTAGAAAGGGGTCAGGTTGTGGAGGGCTTTGAATGCCAAATAAATGATTTTATATTTGATCCTAGAGATGAAAAAGGACTACTAGTGTTTATTAAAGAATGGGGTAGTAACATGGTCAGACTTGAACTCCAGATAGATTAATTTGACAGCTGAGTGGAGTATGGATTGGAATGAGGAGACACTTGTGTCAGTGAGACCAATCAAGAGGCTATGGCAATAATCCAGGTGTGAAGTAATGAAGGTCTACAGAAGGGGAATGCCAGTGTCAGAGAAGAGAAGGTACTATGGAAAGAATATTTGATTGAGAAAGGAGAACATGGATCTATATCCAGGCTCTGAGACTCATTCTGCACATATTAGGCAAATCATTTAATAATAATAATAGTATTAATAACAACCATTATTTAGTACTTATATGCCAGGCACTGTGCTAAACACTTTACAACTATTATTTCATTTGATCCTCATGACTGTGAGCATTAGGAGTCATTGTTACTCCATTTGATAGATGAGGAAACTAAGGCAAACAGAAGTTGAGTGAATTGCCCAAGGTCATACAGCTAGTAAGCACCTAAGGATGGATTTAAATGTAAGTCTTCTTGACTTCACACCTGATGCTCTCTTCCTTGATGATGCAATTCAGGCACCATTTTTTCCATAAAATCTTTCTGATACCCTCAACTTCTAGTTCACTCTGCCAAAATAACTAATATTTAACTACTTATTACATATTTGTATTTATTAGCTTTATATTACAAAGGCAGTTCCTTCTCTTAAAGAGCTCACAAACCAAAGGGAAGATAAGCTACAGACAACTATGTACGAATATGCAATGTCAAAGCTGGGATGGAAAGACCCTCAGGCTTGCTGTTCCAAACAGAAATGGTTACCACTGACATTCACTCTAAGCCAGGAGGGCCCAAAAATACAGCCATTAAGTGGAGTTTGGGCAGGGACCTATTGTTCCCCAGTCCACGAGCTTCAGAGTGAATCAGGTTAAAGGTTTTAGAATAAAAGGAAGAAAGAGAGAGAGAGAGAGAGAGAGAGAAGAGAAGAAGGAAAGAAGGAAGAAAGGAAGGAAGGAAGGAAGGAAGGAAGGAAGGAAGGAAGGAAGGAAGGAAGGAAGGAAAGAATCTAGCCAGTAAACCCCAAGTTAAGTAGGCAGCTTCTGGACATCAAAATTTACCTTCCTTTGAAGAAGAGAAGGAGAGGGAGAGTTGAGTTAGCCAATTACTTGGGTCCCCAGTCTGGCAGCTCAGTCTACTCACAGACAGGTTGTGTCTGTCCTTTGTTTTTGAAGAGGACCATGGCATCAGGGAAATGACGACATGACTTGAAGTTGATTTTGATTTGAATGAGGGAGGGCTGTGCAAGGTCACCAGCCACACTTTTTCCTCCAGAGCTTTCTGGATCTGGTAACCTGATATTCATCAGGGTGACTGACACAGAATGCAATGGGAGATCCTGGCCCTTTAAGGTTAATACCTTTTCAGGTACTCACTTAGAGTGAGGTAATGCCCATTCAGTGAATAGGGATCTTTAAGAAATGAGTCGAAGGAATGGCCCCTGTAATTAGAAAAAAGAAAAGGCCTACTTAAAGAGGCATATTCACTGAATGTATGTTACTTCACTGTAAGTGATGCTATGTACAGGAAAATTGGAAATAACCAATAGAGGGAAGGCATTAGAATGGAGGGGTATTTGGCTTCCTCTAAAAATGAGATGTTAACCAAGACTTCAAAGAAACTAGAAAAGCCAAGAGGTAAACATATAAAGTCAAACATTCCAGGTATGCACAATAGTCAGCAAAGTATCTGGTATCAGGAGATTTCAAGTTATATTCAAAGGGCCAGAAAGAGGCCAATGTTCATGAATTGTAGAGTGTCTGTGTATGTGCGCATGTGTGTGTGTGCACATGTGGGTGTGCATGTGTGTAAGTGTGTGTTTCTGTGTGTCTGTGTGTGTGGCATAAAATGTAAAAAGACTAGAAAGCTGGAGAGATGCAGGTTACAAAGAACTTGAAAAAACAGTCAAATGATTTATATTTGATTCTGCAAGTGATAATGAACTGCTAGAATTGATTGAGTTGGGGTGGTTGGAATGACATAGTAATACCTGCTCCTCAGGAAGATCATTTGGGCAGCTTAATGGAGGAAGTGATGTAGAACTGCTGTGTGGAGAGACTCAAAGCCTAGTAGACCAACTGGCAAGCTATTGCAATAGTCCAAGCATGCCACAACAAGGGCTTGCAATAGTAGTCGCAGTGTCAGAGCAGGAAAGAAAGTAAATATGAGAAATGCTACAAACACAAAACTGACAGGTCTTGGCAAGAGATTGGATATGGGGGAGAAAATGAGAGAGAGTAAGAAGTCCATAGTGGGAACTTAATAACTGTTTGTTGATTAACTAATATTTTTGTTTGTTATCTCTCCCAAGAGAAAACAAAGCTCCTTGCAAGTAGGTATTCTTTCATTATTTGTACTTGTGTCTCTAATACCTCACACATTGCCTGACACACAGGAAGTATTTGTTAAATATTTGTCGAATGATTGATTCTTCCCTTGGATCCCATTCAGGTAAGCACTATAGTTACAGGTCCCTGGGAGGAGGGTGCTTTACTGCAAAGGGTAGAACATCTCTTCACTCTTCATTGGCTCAGATGTCAGTTGTGGTTGTTTTTTTCTTAGTCCTCTGCTGTATAAATAAAAATAGCTACCTCAATTGCCTCATGGGAAAGTAGAGGTGATGCAGGTTTATCTAAAATTTGGGCCAGCAGAGCACAAACTAGTAACCTCTATAATACTGGATAAGGCTGAAGCACGTGCCTGGCAAAATATGAGGTCTGTTTTCCAAAGATTAGTCTAGCTCAATATGGAGAGATTCAACTCTAGTCTAGTCTTTTGAAGGTGAATTATTTGGTCATGGAAACTCAAGAAAAATACAAAATGACACTTAATCCTATCAGTCCCCTTGCACTTTTATAGTCACAGAGGAAAATGACAAAATGAGGGTCTAAGAAACATATGGTCTATATGCCTTAACTTGAGTTTTGAGTCTCAAAATGTGAAATCCTTGTACAAGAAACAACAAAGTGGATATAAAACTGAAGAAATAGAATCATATAAATCTTGGCTTTCTAAGTTATAGAAAAATCTTTTAGACTGAGGTTAAAAATATGCAGTTCAGGTAAAATGCAACTCCTTTCCATCTCTAAACTTACTATAGCAGTGGACACAGTAGATTAGAAAGGCATCTCTTCAGGACAGAAGGAATTTCTGCTAAAAACCTCTTAAAGCAGTGTCCCATGGGCTCTGCCTTTTATACCTCAGGTAGCAAAGAAGCCAAACCAGTGATTAACTTGAGAAAGGCATTCTAGTCCACTCAAAGGGAATCTAATCCAGTGTACACAAAATAAGTATTGCTCCTCTCATTGCTAAAATCCTTAGATTATTTATTTCTTCTCATCCTATACTCAAACTCAGTATTTTTTTTTTGTTTTATGTGCATGGTTATTTACAATCCTGTGGTCTTTTGATCTTATTTAAGTAATTTTCATTATGCTTCTCCATTTTTACATTGCAATAAAGAGTTGCAGATAAATGTAGGGATGGTTCACCAGTTTTTCTCGGAGAGGAAATAAAGGAATTGATTAAATTAGTTTAATGTATGCCCAAAGACAATTGACTAAATTTCTTGTTTCATAAGACATTTTAATCATCTTGTTTTACAGTATTAATGATAATTATTGTTCAAAAGACCATGATCAAAATAACTGAAGATTTTAGGGCAACATTTTGTTCTAAAAGATGAAAAAAAAGAGAAAATACATAAACCTGATAGAATCCTCCAACTTACATCAACATATATGTTATTGTTTCATAATTTCATCATTAAGGGTGAAGGGTGATGTAGCAGAGGATGGTAAAACAATATATTTGAGTACATATTTCAAAAGTAAGGAATGAGAGAAGCCAAAGATCTATAAAAAACACAAAAGTCTCATGACTACATGTCATGAATATTTTTTTGAATAAATGGGTTGGTGCTAGAAATGGCAAGCACCAAAAATGAAATTAATTATATTTTAGAAGAAAGGAAATTATCTGTTACTGATGTGGGAGTCATTATTGAATCAACTGTCTGTATAAATCCAGATAACTGTCATGTTACAGCAAAAAGCTAAATTAGTACAAAATTAGAAAAATTAAAATGAAAAAAAGATATTTATACAATAGAAATAGCTTAATCATGAACTATTCAAACAATTACTGATAGCAAAAAGTGGGTAATAGGAAGATAAAATAACATAGCTATAATAATTGTATATAAAAACTTAACCAGTGAAAGTCAGCTCCAAATGAGCTTAAAGAGCATCCCAGTCAGCAAGCACTTGACTTAGTTACCAAGCAGAAAGAGTTGAAATCTGAAGGTAACATTGATTTAAGATATAAATTAATTTGTTAGATTTTATGGAGAAGGGTTATGAGTAAAATTATTTCATAAAGCATAGGGTAGAGGGGGAAACTAATTTTAAAGATCTTGGTGGGAGATACAAAAAACAATCCAGCAACATTAAATGAAGAAAGTAGGAAGGCAACAAATAGAAGAAAAATGTAAAATGTCTATAAAGATTTTTATAGTGAACTCTTTTTTTCACCATCAAGGATTTGGATAGTTAATATCACAGAATTGGGTTTTCTTAGAGAGAAAGTAGAAATGGTGGTAAAGACACTAAAACAGTAAAAGCAGATTATAAAATATAAATATGTAATATATACATAGGGGAGATTCATGCTGGGGACAATACAGTTGTGAAGTCATTCAGGGATTAATTCAAAAGGTAACTGAAAGAGGGTAGGCATCAAAGGCATAAAACAAAATCTTGGATCATATTAATATTGAAAAAAAAACTGACTGAGAAGATCATCTACTGGTGTATATGCCCACTTTCACATCTATGCAACATTTTTATGTTGCCCATGTCATCAAAGGAATCCTTGATGAAGAGATCAAGAGAGAATAGGCAGGCTTCCTCAAGCAATATGCCAGAGTAAACAGAGAAGGAATGGCAGAGCAGAGAACAGAGGGGGGGACTTGCCTAGGGGAAATTGTTTGTGGGGAGGCCTGACAGAATAAATGCTTAAGATGTCAGCACTCCCTGGATTAGTGATGAGAACCTTGCTAAATCTTACTTACTGCTGTCCTAATAGTGATGTTCCAAATAAATATTTTGTTTTGCCTTTGAGGAAGAGAGTTTATCATATTTCGTGAATTTACCCTGGAAATATGTATGCATATTCATAACAGCTCCTTTAAGCATCATATTGACATTACAGGATTCAATGAAAGGTAAAAGCTAGTACCTGCCCTTTAGGATTTAATGTTCTAATGGGAGAGATAGCCAACACACAAACAAATATGTACAAATATGTTATATATTAGAAAATAGGAAAAATAAACAGAAGACATGACAATTAAGAGCCTAGAGGAAGGCTTCCTATAGAAAATGCAATTTTAGCTGGAAATTGAAGAAACCCAGGGAGACCAGAAGGCAGAGAGGAAAGAGGAGAGCATTCCAGGCATTGGGAACACCAGAAAAAAATGCATGGAACTGAGACATGGAGTGTCATGTTTGAAGAACATCAAGGAGACCATTGTCACTCGATCACCAAATTTACAAAGGTGGAAGGAGAGGGTGTTAGGTCTAATAAGACAGAAAGATAGTAGAAGGGGACAAGTAATAACTAGTTTTAAATGTCAAACAGAAGATTTAATATTTGATCCTGGAGTTGATAAGGAGTCATGGGAGTTTATTGAGAAGAGGGGTGGCATAATTAAAACTCTACTTTCAGAAAATCATTTTGTGGCTGAATGTAGCATAGATTGGAATGGGGAGAAACCTAAGGTAGGAAGACACATCAATAGGATACTGAAATAGTCCAAGTCTGAGGAGATGATACCTTGCACCAGGGTGGTGACAGTATTGGAGGAGAAGAGGGGGTATCTTCTGGAGATATTGCAACAATAAAATCAGCATGCTTTGGTAATAGATTTGATATAGAGGCTGACTAATAGTAAGGAGCCCAAGAGCTTGAGAGATGGGGTAGAGGTGTATCATGGTGCCCTTGACAATAATTGGGAGGCTTGGAAGTGGGAGGTTATAGAAGAAAAGATAATGATTTGTTTTGGACATGTAGAAGTTATGATATTGTTAAGAAATGCAGTTCAAGATGTCTAATAGGCAGGTGGAAATGTGAATCTGGAAGTCAGCAAAGAAGTTAGTGCTAGATAAATAGATTTGAGAATCATTAGCACAAAGATGATCATTAAATTCCTGGGAATTGATATGATCACCAAGTGAAGAAGTACAGAGGGAAGAGAGAAGAAGGCTCAGGACATTGTCCTGTGTGGCATTCATGATTAGTGGGCATGACCTGGATGATGATCCAGTGAAGGAGCAATCAGATAGATAGAAGGAAAACCAGAAGAGAGTGGTATAATCTTGTTTTTTGGTGATTGTAAATAATACTGGATTTTGTAGAAAAAAATTACTATTTTAAAGTCTTTCTTCCAACAAGGTAACTCCAGTCCATCAACATTATCAAAGATTCTTTGATAAGTCTAACTACAGAAATAATTTTACGTGGAAATGATCTCATCACAAATATCTGCTGAATCTTAAAATAGGAAGATGATTCCTTACCAAAGGTATTCACTACTGTGACTGAGGAGATGCAATACAGAGTTCAAGTAGAGGAGGGTTTATTCTAGGTAATAGAATCTTCTGGATTCTCCTGTTTGTACATCGTGGTCATTATCAATCACAGGTTGTTTCTTACCTACTGAAAATGGTTCATAATCATTCAAATATCCATTTGCATGTGTACATTTGTGTATACACATATACACATGCTAATAAAGTAGATGAAAACTGTTTTTGTTGTGATTATGACAAGCAATTTGATGGATAACCTGTAGAGCTTGTCCATCAGTTTATGTAAGTATATATGTACATATATATGTATGTGTGTATATACTGACAGACAGTGCAAATGAATAAGTTGGGTCCAGAATTAAACAGAAGTGGTTTGAAGTGACTTCAGTAAAGTCTGAAACATTTTTAATGACCACAAAATTCTCTAGAAAGACCAACCTTTTTACTACTAATATTTTTCCAGTGTTTTATGACTTGGAGAAATGAGACATGATAGTCTGATAACATGAGAATAAAAAATTTGTATTACAGAAAGGACAATTAAAAAGCATGTGATGGCAATGTGCAGGCTCAAACACATAGTGAATAAAGAACTTTGAAGAACTACTGGAGTAAAAAGTATCATCAGAGACAATGTATGTTAGAAAAATAAGATTCACTAGTGTAATGGAAAAAGGGAATTTGAAGATCTTCCCTGCCCTTTAATAGACTTAGGGGGGAGTTTGAAGACCTCAATGGCTTTGAAAGTAAATTCTGCCCGCTAACAGCCTGAATGTAATCATATGGAGGCTGTGACGGATGGAATTTGCTAAAGGGTGCACCAAGCCCACAGGGAGCTTCCCTGCTGTGAAGATAAACTCTGCCCCTTAATAGGCTAAATATAGTCTCATGGAGCCTGTGGTAAGAGCAGTTTTGCTGAAGAGAAGCAGAGCCCACAGGAAGCTGGGTCAGAGCTAGCCAGACTCTGGGGGAGAGAGGATGCTCATTAAGGGGATAGAGAAGTTTGTGAGTAAATACTGATCTAATATTGGTTTGTGGGAAGGCTGAAGGTTTCTGTGGCTCTCAGCATTCTTATGGCTTCTGAATATCTTTGGTCCTATGATGGAATTGGCTTACTGGTTTTGGGATTTGGTTTTCTGGTGTCTAAATAAATGCTTCATTTCTATTCTATACCTGGAGAATCTGGTATATTTTGTGATCGAATGTCATGCGATACTTATAGTCATGGTCTTTATCATGATTATGGGCACTTTAAATATTGCATTTGTGCTACATTTGGCAATGAGGAAAATACTGCATTGGTGTTACAACTAGTTAGATGGGTGAGTTGAGAGAAGACAGATGA
>JAQQSV010012004.1:0-12867 GCA_028646515.1 Pseudochirops corinnae
TTTACTGTGTTTTACTGATTTTCTTAAATGTTTTCCTATTACATTTTAATCTGGTTCTGACTGTGCTCAGGCATTCTGAGGGCCAGTGGAGGCCAGAGGGCTGAGAGTTTTACAAGATGACCTCTAAGCTCCCTTCCCACTCTAAATCTATGGTCTTCCAAACTAAAAATCCGGTTAAAAAAAGAGAAACTAAAAATAAAATAAAAATCAATGTTTATGTTAATAACATTTGTGTATGTGATTCATATCTACAACATTAATTTTAATACCACCTACGTAAACTCTTACCAAAAAAAGGCTATATGTGATTTCTGCGTATTATCTACTACTGTAATCAACAATAAAGGCTTGACTCAAGTACCTCTGTACACAAGTATGGGAGGGACTGAGTATGGATTTGAAATATCCTTAGTATTAGAAACTCCAAAGTAAAGAAAAGGACCTTGATTAATGCAGGTAGGCACCTTTTCTGTGGCGGAAAATCTTAATGAGTTGTCTCTCTAAGGTCTTCCAGGTTTCAGGCTCAGCCCTCTCGCCACTATATCACACTATCACAGCCCAGCTGTCTCAAAGTGAA
The DNA here is from genome assembly GCA_028646515.1 of Pseudochirops corinnae. Classification (NCBI taxonomy): domain Eukaryota; kingdom Metazoa; phylum Chordata; class Mammalia; order Diprotodontia; family Pseudocheiridae; genus Pseudochirops; species Pseudochirops corinnae. Next base: position 578 of record JAQQSV010012004.1, read on the forward strand.
TTCTATACAGAAATAGCATGTTTTGCCAACCAAAATGAAATAAATTGGTCAAATTCCCATAATAGCAAGTTGTTATTACTCCTCTCTAGAAAGATATTTAAAAAGTCAGTTTAGCCCATAAGTCATCGAGTAAATAACTTTCCAAAACTCCTTTCAGGCAGCCCAGCCTCAGCAGGCATATAGGCTAACAGTACTCACTTCTGACTTCCCCACTGGAGATAAATAAGGTAAGACATTTGCTCCAGGCTCAATCCCCCTAAACTAGACCCCCCAAAAATATTCTGTGCCCCTGGGAGAATGATACTGAACAGATACAACATATTATTATCATTATTTTCTCACATCTGCTTTTCCACCCTTTGTAAAGACAGAAGAGACAGAGATGGGGACACTTACTTGTCCTAGGAAGCTCCTTAGGCATAGTCTATACCTCCTTCCACAGTCAGAGGGAGGCTCCAAGACAAGAGAAGATTTCTTAAACTATTTTCACTAACTGGCTAAGAGAATGTGGACAATCTTCAATCATCTTGCCTTCAAATACTGCATCTACTACCATTCGGTTTCAAAAAGGTTTATAATGCACTGATTGTGTGGAAAGGATGGTATCAGGCCCTTGTGGAAATAGGGAATTTATATACAATTAGTCATGGCTAACATAGTGGCCATCACCAGAAGTTATCCAGCGAATGCTGCTTCCCATTTGAATGCCACAAAACATGGTGTTTCCATGGAAACAGAACTTTACCTTCACAATAAAACCTAAGAGTGTAAGCACACTCAATTGACACCAAGTGCTTAGTACTTTTGTCCCCAGACAGAGCTACCACAAAATGAGTTCTGTAGAAAAGGATTATCAGGACCAGACAAATAAAATGAAGCATACTGGCCAAATTCTCATGATCCTATGTCTCTAGACGAGTTTCCAAGAATAGAAAGTCAATGTATAACTTCTCCGACTATACGTAGATGAATATTCACTCTTTCTGAATCTATCATCTACCAGTGGAAAAGTGTCTGTAAGTTTGTACCATTCTTTAGTATTCCAATATGATGCATTCCTTCATTTGAGACTTGGGAGGGAAGGAGCAGGGAGTAACACTGGACCAGGACCTGGCAATGATATTGAGTAAACAACTTTACTAATCTATCAATCAAACTGCATTTGACCATTTGCCCAGTGTGAAGTTTCCATCTTTCTTCAGTAACATCAGGAACATGAACCACAAACTGAAGAAGAACATTCCCAGATGTAAGCAGGAACACCCATGCCTCTTTTGTCCCACTCTTTTATCCACAACATTATTCCTAAGTTAGCACTACATAAAGGCACACATAGGGCTGTAGATTCTATTTCCTACAGCAACCTTTAATATTTTCTTCTAATCCTTAGCAGCACACCAACTTTCCCTCTGTCATCATTGCCTTTATCTCCACCCATATGATGTCACTCCTCAAACTTCATTTCTTTCCCTAAACTTTCCTTCCATGCCTGGTTAAGAGAATGGAATGAGAAGTAGCCCAGAGGGGGAGTTTGTTTTTAAGGATACATCCCCCTCTACTGGGCAAACTATATCCCAACACACCAACATATCATGGAATTCCAGAGTAAGAATTAGATTTTGTGATGAAAGGAATCTGACAGATAATTGAGTATGGTCTCCTCAAATGGGGAAACTGAGGCTCAGAGAGGTTAGGTGACTTGTCTAGTCACATTGGTAATAAGTGTAAGAATTGAAATTTGAACCCAGGTCCTTTGACCACAAATCTAGCACTCTTTTAAGCGTTCACTACACTCACTTGGTGCTCATCTAAATCCACCCCTCTCGTTTTACATGTGAAGAAACTGACATCTGCAGAGGTTAAAGAACTTGTCCAAGGTTAACAACAATTTTTTTAAAAAATAAAATTTTATTATCTTTTGTGATTTTTTAACTACTCTAGAATTTCCCTTTGAATCCCTTCCCTTCCTCCTCACGGGTCATCTCACATAACAAAGAAATTTTTAAAGAAAAAGAGGAAGAAAAAAAAATAATTTGTGAAAGCAATCACTATATGCAAAAAAATTTGAGAAAATATATGCAATGCGGGAGAAATATCTTTTCATATCTTTTCTTTGGGGTCATGTGTTTTTCTTGTAATTCACTCACAATTGTGTTGCGGTGTTTGTATTTTTATTTACATTATGGTAGTCACATTGGGGTTTTTTATTCTATTTATATCATTCTTCATTAGTTCACGTCTTTTCGTGCTTCTCTATGTTCATCATATTTGTCTTTCCTTATAGTACAGTAATATTATATTACATTCATGGGCCACAAATTTATCTACCCATTCATCAATCCGTGGATATTTTTTCCTGGTTCTTTCCTACCCCCAAAAAGTCATGTAATAAATACTCTGCTGTATATAAAGAGTCTCATTATATAAATTACTTCTTTCAGTGTTATTAGGCCTAGTAGTAGAACTCTAGTAGAGTATGGGCATTTGAGTCACTTTGTTTGCCTTATTCCAAATTCCTTTCCAAAATGACTGTACACATCCACAGCTCCACCAATAACACACCAAAAAGACCTACCTTTCTACAATCCCTCCAATATTAACTATTCTCACCCTTTGTCATCTTTGTCAATTTGCTAGGTATGAGATAAAACCTCAAGATTGTTTTGTATTTCTCTTATTACTAGAGATTTGGGGCATTCTTTCACCTACTGTTAATAGTCTGTAATTCTTTTGAAAATTCTTCATTCTTATCCTTTGGCCACTTATCTACTGGCAATAGCATCAGAAGTAGAAAAGATCTTCCAGATCATCTTGCTCAACCCTGACATTTTATAGATCTGGAAACTGGTTCAGAGCAGTAAAGGTCAGAGCAAATTAGCACAAAAAAGACTAGAATCCAAGCCTTCTTACTTCCTGTTCAGTGTTCTGGCAACTACACCACACTTTCACCCACGTTAAATTTCAAATTAACCTAGGGTGTATCTTCTCAAGATACCCGGCTTATAGCTGTATCTGGAATTTCTAAGGAGCTGTCCTTGGGTCATAAATGGCTGGATATTAGAGATGCACAAAGCCATAAATGATTATGGCATAGAGATTAGGAGATCTGTCTTGTCATCCTAGTTCTGCCACTAACAGCTGTGTCTCTTGGGGCAAGTCACTTTATATGTGTGGGTCTCAGTTTTCCTCAGCTATATAATGAGGGAGTTGAATGAGATGATCACTGAAGACTCTTCCAGATCCAATAGGCTGTTTCTGTGATCCAATAGGTTACTAAATCTTGTCAGTTCTACCTCTTCAACATCTCTTTCAACTATCCCCTTCATTCTACTCACAACATCAGCACCCTAGTGAACTATCTATCCCTTTTCACCTCTCTCTTTGACTATTGCAGTTTCATCCTAATTGATCTCCCTACATCTGGTTTCTTCCCTCTCGCTCCTCACGGCTTACAGAATAAAAGCAAAACATCTTTATTTGGTATTTAAAGCCCTTCACTTTCTGGCTCCAACGTGCATTTCTGGGCAATGTGCATTTCTATGTGCCCTCACACACCCTACTCAACATTCAAATTGGTCTACTTCCCTTATACATGAAATCACTTTTTTCCCTCTTGCCTTTGTACAGGCTGTCTGCCAGGCCAATGATCTTCTCCCTATCCATTTCTTTCTCCCAGGAATCCTTGGTTTCCTTCGAAGCTCAGTTCAAGTGCCACCTGATATTAAGGCCTTTCTTGGTTCACCCTCAGTTGTTAGTGAACATGATCTAATCCCAAGCCTCCCTTTGCCCCCTTCCCCATCATTGTGTATTCCCCATTATTTTGTATGTACCTTGTATTTATTTCTCTATGACCATGTTTATGGTCATATTTATCTTCCTCTGACATCCCCAGGAGAATGTGAGTTCTTTGAGGAAAGAGATTATTTTATTTCTGTATTTGAACCCTCCACCCCCTTTTAATACAGTGACTGACACAAATTAGGCTCTTAAGAAGTGATGCATCCAATGTTACAAAGAAAGGTAGAGGAAGAGAAAAAGCGGGTTTTAAAAATTTGGTTTGTTTGTTTTTGTTTTGCTTCTCTCATCATTACTCTTTCCATCAGGCTTTGCTGTCTACCTTCCAATAGCCAGTGGCTATATTTTGCCTGCTCCTTTGTTCATTTCCATGCCTTCCATTATAAATTTCTCTTCTCCTGCTTCATCTTCCATTATAACTTGGCAACTAGTAGCCCAGACTCACGGTTTCTTTCACTCTTCATTCCTACTTACAGCAATTCTCAAACCAGCACTGGCTACTTGTACAAGACTTATTAAGATATTATGATCTGATTTGTAGAACAAAGGACTGAGAAGCTCACCTTCTTGACTTTGTCCCTACTCCATTTCTCATTCTTCTTGTGTAATTGAATAATTCACTTGGCCTATGTGATCACATCTTCCCATTTATAAAGTAGGAAGAAAGAGCCTTGATTTGAAATAATGACAGATTTAAAGTTATTTGGAATCTTTAAAGAAGGGCCTTCATAATTAATCAGACACAGTTAAGATGATTCTTAATTATAGAAACATAGTCTATTAGAGCCGGAAGAGATGTTAGAGAACATCTAATTCAACCCTCTCATTTTATAAATGAGGACATGGAGGCCTTGATATATAAAAGGAATTGCCCAAAGCCACACAGCTAATTATTGGATGAGCTAGGGCTGCCATGATCATTTATTTCTTTGTGGCTCTCTAATACCCAGTCATTTATGATAAGTAAATAAAGGTAAGAGACTGACTCCTAGGTTTTGAACCTGGATCGCTGGAATGATGGAAGAAATTTTAACTATGCTATGCCTCAGCTTTTCTATTAGAAAATGGAAAGAACAATTATGTTTATAGAAATAATAATATGAAGTATTTAAGGAGTCAAAGGAAGTACTATATAATATCAAGGTATTTGGTTTATTCCATTTTCTCTCTACAAATCTTCTTTAAATGCCTCTCCCATTCTTCACTAAGACGCTCAAAAAAGAACTTAAAGTCTCATGTGAAGAGTGGTCTGACACTCAAACTTCTCACAAGATAGATGACTACTTTAAATATTAATGCCTGCCTCACTGAGAGAACTTATCCTGGAAGCACCGCTCCATAAAAATATTCAAACTATCACAGAGAATTTCAAGAACACTTGGTATTCCAAAGTGTTTCTCCACCTTCCTTTCATAGAGATGTGTCACTGAAAAGAAAAGGAATATCGATTTTAAATGCTAACACAGACTGAAGAAAAAACAGTGGGAAGATCAAAACTTAAGATATGCCGACAGGACAACATAACCTAGTTAAGAGAGAAAATGCCTATTCTATCATTCTGCCTTCCTTGATGCTGCTTCTCTTTGGCATCAGGTGGAAAAGATCCATTTCACACCTGAACAGAAGTTTGCACTGTCCTTCTGAAATGTGAGAAAACAAATTCCCACAGGACTGAAGAGGCCATTTTGCATGGGTCACTGAAGGGGAAGAGACCAAAAGCCTGCTTGGCACTCTGATAAAGCAGTGGTTTTCTCATTTGGGATGGCAGTGAAATTGGTGGTTATTTACCTTGTGACAATCTGTTTAGGACTGTATCCACTCATGAAAAATCCAGTATTAATCTTCCAGAAACATAATCAAATAATATATCAACAGACTGAAGAATGGGAACATGTTTTAAAATGCATTTTTATTTTAAGAATTCTGCATCTCCTGCGGGACTCTTACAAATTCAATTTAAATGCTTGTACATCTTCAATTGAAGATTGGCCAGCTTAACCTGGATGTTCCCCTGGCATCTTAAAGTAAACATATTTTAAATCAAATGGATTACCTTTCTCACCTTTAAAAAATACAGTGTTATTTGACTTCCCTATCTCTATCCATGGTATCATTAGTCACCCATGATGGGTTCATATACCATAAAATAAGGAGATTGATTTAGATTAGAAGTTGTCTACATTGCCTTATAGGACAGGGGGGAGGCATAGTGGATAGAGTGCCAACTCCAGAGTAAGGAGGACCTGAGTTCAAATCCAGTCTCAGACACTAGCTGTGTGACCCAATGTATTCTAACTTATCTACATCCATAAAAAGTATCACCTCTTAGCCAGTTTTCCATATTTGAACTCAAGATATCACCTTGGACTCTTCCATCTCTCTCATTATATTCAATCGGTTACCAATTCCTATGGATCCCACCTCTATATCTTCTCTTACATTCATTCCTTTTTCTCTAGTCCCACAGCTACCACTCTAGTTCAAGCCCTCATTACTGTGCTCTTGTATTACTGCCATAGCCTCCTAAAAATATTTCAGATTTCATTCCCTCCTTGCTACAAACTACCATTCACACCACTGCTAAACATACATTCTTTATGTGGACATGGCCCTTTCTTTCTCTTTTCAAAACTCTTTATGTGCTTACCAAGTCCAAATTCCTATTCCAAGTATTAAGACCCCCTACTATCTGGTACTACCCTACCTTTCCAGTCTTACCATTCATTTCCATATATACTAAGTCTAGGCAACTAAATTATTGTACTCTTGTCTCACATCAAAGCTATACATCTCTCACCTCCATGTCATTTGCTCATATGTTTCCTTTAATGTCTAGTCATTCAAACTCCAATTCAAGAAAGAATCCTGTTGCCAGGATTTAGAAAATAAATGTTCTCATTCAGTTTAAATCACTAGAATCTAAGAGGTTACCAGTCTAATTCCCTACCCAATGAAGGAATCAATTCTACAAAATCTCTTTATGAGCTTCAGTTTAAACACTAGCTGTGAAAGGAACTTATTCTATTTTTAAATATTTCTAATTGTTCAAAAGTTCTTTCTTAAGTTCGGCTGCAATCATCTCTATAACTTCCACATACTGAATGAGATTCTGCTCTCTGAAGCTGCATAAAATAAATCTAATCCCTCTTCTAGACTACAGCCCTTCAAATAATTGAAAATAGCTATGGTACACCATTGACTTCTAATACTTCCTCTTAAATCCAAGGTTTCATGTCTTCAGGTCAAACATCAAAAGGTCCTTCAACCATCCCTTATATGACATGTGTAATTGTTAGGTCAGATATTCTAAATTAAAAGAAGAGCAACAGCTACTTCACAGTTAACAGGAACAGGGATGGAAAAGAAATCAAACATTATTATTTATCTCTAAATAAAAGCAAAGTTGCAAATAGAATAGGAAGCCATGTCCATATTGCTTTCATTGATTATCAAAGAGCTTTCAACTTTGTTACATATCCATTGCATATTTATGTATTTATTGTAAATATATAAACTTTGCATAAATACAGTGAGAATACTTGAGTATCTGATGTATACATGGAAAACTGTTCTTTATTTAAAATATACTACAAGCGCAATAACATCAAAAACAAATTGACATAAAATATATCATCTTTCAGGAAAATAGCAAACTATCATTATAATTCTGCTCAGTCAGAAGCCTATTGTCATTTTTTTCCTGAATAGAATTTAGTAGGACTTTCAAATCAATGACTAAATTTCATCACAGCATTGCATTAATCATTTGATATATTCATACAACATCACACTGTTTGGCTACATTGAAAAACACAATAAGCAGTTTCTACATCTCACAGAAATTTCCTTCAATGATATCAAAATGTCACTTGGAGTAAATAAATGTATAACTCTCAAAATCAAGGAAAAATGGAGACTAAAGGTTTTAAGCTTAGATCTGGAGTTCAAATAGAATGGATATGAATATTACATTGCATAAATCTAATGGAAGAAGGCAATATTTAGAAATCTCACCATCATCTCCAAGCAAAACAAATCAAACACAAAGTTATCAGGGAAAAAAGTAGCAAAAAGTAGTAACATGTCAAGACGTTTCTTGACATCCTGAAATTAAAATTCAATATGGAAGATTTTAGAAGTACCAGTCTTAATGTATACCTCTGGAATAGTAAAAATAATTGATGAAAGATTGAGAAAGTATCAAAACAAAAACTTGTACAATATTATTAAAACACAAGGACCACCATCCCAAGGCAACTATAGAAAGATTACTACTTTTTCATCAAAAGGGTAGGAGAAAATAGATGTTCTTAGACTATATAATAAAAAGGTTAAATTTTTACAAAAAATTTCCTCTACAGACAGGAATAATAAAAGCTGATACTAGATATATATCATGGGAATGACTACATGTAACTAATATCCTCTAGCACAGTGGTTCTCAACCTTCCTAATGCTGCAACCCTTTAGTATTTGTATGTGGGTATATCTGCATGTGGGTGGACCTGCCTGGAGATGGATAGAAGAACGGTGTCTCGGTTCCTAAGACCATCGGAAATATGTGTTTTCTGATTGTCTTAGGTGACCCTGTTCAACCCCCAAGGGGGTCATGACCCACAGGTTGAGAACCACTGCTAGCACATAGAAATAACAGCTGGACCCTCAAGGACAACACTTCTTGTTCTATACCCACACACTTGTTTCCTAGACCAGAGTCAATCCTGAGGAATTCTGACACCTAATTAGAGAAATTAGATTCCCTATTCTCATACTCATTGGATTGCCCTCAATATATATCACAACCTGAAAGTAAGAGTGGGGAAGTACCATAGATCTTTTTGCATATATCTTTTAACTCAGTAGCAAATTAGGGGACTCTTTATTACTTTACATTGCAAGCCCCCAAATTATGCATATATAAAAGCAATGCCCCACACCACTACCCAGTCTTTTCAGTAGCTTCCTGTACTCAGGAATGGTGACTAGATATGCTCATTGGGTAGGAGTAGGGGGAAGGATTTATTATACATGTTTACCACCAGCTGGAGCCTATTGAACAACTAAGATCCAAGAAACATTACCCTTCCTGGGCAACATTCACATGAAATCAACCAACAATATTCCTACCAAAAAACCCCATCAGACAAATTACTAAGTCAAGGGAATTTTTTTTTTTTACAGAGATGGATGGGTTCATGATAGTAATATAGGATCAGGTCACTGCTATCAGAAAGTACAGAAGGCTCATTTATAAGGAAATGGACTTCCTGATAGATTCAGACTTTTCAAGGAAAACAGAAACCATGCAACATATTGCAAGATGCAAAAATTCCACACCTACCAAAACCATGATCAAGAAACAAAAATTATGCAGCACGGGCCCACCATGCTTCAAAAAGTAGTAGATACTACAAATACAAAGGTTACAATGGTCTTGTAAATTTAACAAATAAATTTCACTGGCACTGGAGTATTATTACAAACAAAATGATCATCCACCATCACTCAGACAAAACACTGACCTACAAAAATTTATGAAAAACACTTTAATAATGGTTGCCATATCAAATATTCAGAATCTCCAAATTAGGTGGAATGAAAATCCCTCAAAATATAGAGACATAGGAAGAAATCAAAACCATGTGGAAGAAAAAAAATATCATCTCCATCAAACTATGTACTACTACTAGAGTTGTCCTGATGATGTTTTCAGTGAATCTACAAAAGATGAGTAGGCATCTCAATATCTTCATTCAATTACCAAATTTTTAAAAAATCATTTTATCTACCTGCACAATATGTTACCAAACCTTGAATGTAAAAGAATAATAGCAATATATCAACTTACTCCAGGACCATTTCTATCTGAGCTCCATTCAGCACAAAAGAACAAATAATGATAGGAATAACAGCAGCAAAAATTTAACATAGGATTTCAAGGTTTACAAAGTACTTTCCCCACATCAACTCTGTAAGCTATAGTAGGAGTATTATTATCCCAGTTTTACATGTAGGAAAACTTAAGCCCAGAGAAAAGGGATAACCCCAGAATCACAGTTAGGAAGTATCAGAGCAGAGACACAAGGTCAGGTCTTCTGACCTAAGTCCATTCTTTCTACTACACCACACACAATGGTCCTTGGTTATTTGCCCTTCTTTCTAACTTTATTATGCATCTTTTTAGATCCTGTGCTCATTGACTCATCTTCCTCATTAAGTTCATTTGCAGTTAAATTAGAATTTTATTTTTTAATAAATCCCTCTTGAATTGTCTTCCCTTTTTAGACTATCTGTCTTTTGGATGATGCCTATTATTTTTCTCAAGTTTTCAGATCTGCTTTCCAAAGGTCTGGAACTCAGAATGCCTTCAGTACCATCTTCTTTGTTCATTGTGAGCCCTAAAAGGACAGTTATTCCATTAGAATATAAGTATCTTTGGAGCAGAGATTGCTTCATTCTTTATATGTGTATTCCCAGTGCCAAGCACAATTTCTATTACCTAGTCAGTATACTGATTGGTAGCTTCTTCTAAGTTCCCCATCATTTCACCTTTATTAAAGAGTTTCTTCTTCTTGATCAGAATCAAATCCAATGTAGCAATTTCTTTTATTGATTCCTCTACTTTCATCATCAATGAGGCAAATTGAGAATTTATAAATATTGGATTACTTATCATCTCAGGGAAGAGGGAGGAAAAGGAGAGAGGGAAGGATAGAATTTTGAACTTAAAACTTTTTTTAAATGTTAAAGATGGTTTTAACGTGTAGTTGGGGGGAAATAAAATATTATTTTTAAAAAGAAGCTTTAAAAAGAATTCATAAATCACTGTGTACCTGGAGCAAAACAGTCACACTCTCCACTTCACAAGGACAAAAAAAGAGATAAATAGGTAAAATTTAGAAAAGGGGGCCCTAAATATATCCAAAATATCATTATCTTCTCACATTTTAGCTAATTGTTAATGCTAAGCATTGGTGATTTTCCCAAAATTGATGATTTAGTAATACAGAGGGTTTTACTCTCAGGTTCAGGGTACAAAAAACAAAAATAAAACAAACAGCTTAGTGGAAGACATCGTCAATCCAAGAGAATCCAGACCTAACTTCAGGATCTTGCAGCTCTGCAGTTTCAGATCCATTCCTTCCATTCCCAAAAGAACTAGAATGTCCGATGACAGACTCTTTGGCTCAACTTTACTCTCTCCAAAACACCTGTCTAGGAGCCAGAAGATTTCCAGTTGAGTCCCAGGTTCAATATATTCCAACTATCTGACCCTAAGCAAATGACCATCTATTTAGGCCTCAGTTTTCTCATCTATTAAAAAATGGGTATTATGGTATAATAACAATTGATGATAATAATAATAATATTATCTTCTCTATCTCTGAGGCTTTTCCTAGAGAGCTGAAAATGGAGGACAATGAAAGCACTAGCCATGTGCCAACAGTATAAAAATCATGGAGCTTACATCTAGTCCACAACAATTACTGTAGTTAAAATGGGAAGATATGGAAGGGGGTGGAGCCAAGATGGTGGCACAGAAGCAGGAACACTCCACAGCTCCCACATAATCACCTCAAATACCCATAAAATATGACTCTAAACAAATTTTAGGGCTCCAGAACTCATAAAATTACAGAAAAACACATTTCCCGCTGAAGGCAGCTCAGCAGGAGGGACAGAAAGGGCTCATTGTGGCATGCTGGGAGCTGAAACCAGCCCAGCCTGAAACCACAGCTTGGCCCCGGGGCAGCCAGGACAAGCTGCAGCTCGAGCCTAAAGGAGAGTGGATTAGTGGCAGCTGTGGAAATTTCCAGAATTATCAAGCCATAAGAAATAAGGACTAAGTGAAAGGTTAGTGGAACTTGGCTAATTTGGGGGAGAGGATCTGGCTGAACTGCCTCCAGGGCAAGGAAGCAGCAGAAGCAGTGGCCCTGCAGCCACTTCCATGTGGCTGCTTCAGAAACTCCCGGCCTACAGATTGCAGGTGGGCCAAGCGATCATTCAGAGGCTAAGTGCTCTTGCCTTAAGCTGCCTAGATCCAGATCATGGTCTTGCATGGTGGTCCTGAGGTGCATTTTCAGTGAGCCAAAGCTGGTGAGGGCTGCAGTAGCCTACTAATAGTTCCAGCAGCTGAAAACCCCAGCAATTTGGGATAAAGCTGTCCCCTCTGGAAGCAGAGTTCCACAGAGCCAAAAAGTCAAGTAATTGACTGGCAACATGAGCAGGCAAAGGAAGCAAAGTAAGAACAGCAATCCAACTTTAGAATCCTTTTTTGGGGACAAAAAGGATCAAAGCATGGAATGGGAGGAAGACAACACAGTCAGAACTCCCACAGCAAAAGCTTCCAAGAAAAATATAGTCTGATTACAAGCCATAGAGCAGCTTAAGGAGGATTTTGAAAACCAAATAAGAGAAGTGGAAGAAAAATTGGGGAGAGAAATGAGAAAGATGCAAGAAAATCATGAAAAGAGAGCCAACAACCTGACTAAAGA
>JAQQSV010012005.1:0-12866 GCA_028646515.1 Pseudochirops corinnae
AAGGAGAGATTTTGCCCTTTTCAAAGCAATAGCTTCTCTTGTCCTTTGGAGCTGGTATGCATGTAAAATTTATTTGCATCAATTTAAGATTACTTCTTAACTCCCTTGATTTTCAAATGTCTCCAAACCTGATTATTCAAAAGGATATGCCCTTTCTTCTTTCCCTATCTAAATATTCAATGAAAATACATTTAATAAAGTAAACTCTTTCTATTACAAACAAAAATTTTCAGGTATTTTTAACAAGTACTAAATTATTTTTTTTAATGAAGTAACATTCTAAATTATTTAGCAAGTCAAGGTAAAACTAAGAATGTCACTCCAGTGTCCTGAATGCTAGGCTCTTGGAATCATAAAGAGATAATGCCCTCTTTGCTGATTGAGTTCGTGCTTATCCAGTAATGCTACTTCTCTGATTAAGCTCCTTTTTTTCACGAGTGATATTATCTAGGAGAACAAAAAAAAAACCAAAATCATCCATAGGAACTTTTTATTAACCCTTGCCTCTCCTTCTAATAGCAATGATTTTTGAAGAGTGGGTGGAATTTGTTTTTCTTCCGATGAGTGTAGTAAATACAGTTTACCCTCTAGATAACTCCTTTGCTGCCCTCTAAAGCCCTGATGACAGAATACCATCAGTGTTCTGCAGAAATGAATAGATTTAGTAAGAATAATGAGACAGGAGTAGATTATAGGAATATTTGGTTATAACTTCTGTTCCTCATTATTTGTCCTCAGGTATACAGTGGGTCAGATTACGGACCCTGAAATAGAACAATTTCACACAGCTGTCATCTAGTTAAGTTACCAAATGGTATCAGTACTATAAAGGGGCACCCTGACATTTATATAAGAGTAACTTCAGCTATTTATGCTGATAATTCAGTTTTCAAAATATCAGTTTTTCCCATATTATGCACATAGATGCATTATCGTAATCCATAGAAACAATAATGTAAATATTGGCAACATCATAAAGAAGGCAAAAACTAAATTAAATAATATTAGAGAAGGCATTAGAACATGTATTCAATGAGGTAGCATGTAAAAAATATATGATATGGCCTTTGGGACTACAAAGAACTTTATTGATCATTTAGATCCAACCTGTTGTTTTACAAATGAGAGAACTGAAGGTCAGAGTGGAGTAGTTAGCCACCTGAGGTCACAGTGGGGATACACATAGTACAGCGGGCATTTGACTCCAAAGTTAATTATTCAATACAAGTGAAATTATAGTTCAGGAAGCCATGTGATATTCTTTTCTCATCAGATTGTATCATTTTCTAAACTCATTTGAATAAAATAACAGAATGGAATGAAATGTGGGCACCATCTTTAGTGTGAGACTCAGTGACACCTGACAGTACTTTTGTGATGTTAAGATATGAAAAGACATGGGCAAAGAGTAGTGTTTGAATGGATTGTTCAGAAGGGATGAGTGTAATTATAACAGGCCATTAGGAGGCACCATAGTGCATAGAATGCTGGGCCTGGTGTCAAGGAAGACTCATCTTCCTGATTTCAAATCTCACTTCAGACACTTCCTAGCTGTGTGACCCTAGACAAGTCCTTAACCTTGTTTGCCTTCGTTTCCTCATCTGTAAAATGAGCTGGAGAAGGAAATGGCAAACCATTCCAGTATCTTTGCCAAGAAAAGCCCAAATTGAATCACAAAGAGTTGAACGCAACTGAATTGACTGCACAATGACAAAAACATTGACAAAGTTTATTACAGCTAATAAAGTGTTTTTTGTTTTTCCCCACAATGCTACCAAGTAGTCATGTCCCCTTTTGTTGTCCTCATCTCCCAAGACAGACAAAAAAACAGAGGCAGAGACTTTTGTTTGACTTTCATCACAGAATTGCAGCAAGTGCATTGGACTGCTATTCAAGGAGACTTCTCATTTGAAACCTGGATCTGCTTCTAATTTCCTGCAGAACAAGTCATTCAAACTCTCTCTGGTCCTCTGTTTATTCCTACGTAAAGTTGTGGGTTTTGGACTATATAAGCTCTAAGAATTTTTTTCAGTTCAAACATACTACAAATTATCAACTTGCAAGTAGCTAAGCTGGGACTAGTCTTGTGGTCTTCTGATTCAATATCCAGGTTATTCCCAAACTTAAAACCTGTTACCTACAATAATATCTAGGGAAGGAAAGGAGTCCGAAATCATGAAAAGAAAAAGATATGTGAATGCACATGCACACACACACACACGCACATGTGTTTGTATATATACATATGTGTGCATCTATACACACAGGCACACACGTTTGTGTGTATGTACCTACGCACGTGTATCTATGCACACATCTATAGTAAGAAGAGAGATTATAGCCATTCCTTTATTTCTCAAAAAGTGTTGGCTAAATTAACCTAACTGTACCATGACAATGAGGAAGAGAAATAAGGAAAAGGGTCAATAGTATCTAATATGGATGCTGGCATACTAAAGAACCACAGTTTACATGTTGAAGAGCCACAGGAAGGCCATTACAAAGGGAGTTCACTGGTAGCAAGCCCCAATTTCAATTACAGCTTTGATTCATGTGTGAAGAATAGTCATGCCCCACATGGATATAACATATAACCTGTGGGAAATGAGAAGCATTGTCATCATTGGAGGAAGCCTTCACATCGTGCCACCTAAAATGTGAGTGCATACATTATTTGGGACAAATACTAAATCTTCGACAACATCATTCCCTTCTTAATAACAATAGCAACATCACTGATAAAATGTTTTGAGTTTTACACTCACTTGACAAATATCATCTCATTTTATTCTCCTAATGGCCCTCGAAAGGCTTCCTTCAAGTCTAAGCTAACATCTCACCTACTGCAAGAAGTCTCTTACCTTTAATGCTAGTGGTGCTGTTTTCCAGCTGCATCCAACTCTTTGTGACCCCATGGACCATACCTTCCATAGGGTTTTCCTGGCAAAGATACTGAGTGGTCTGCCATTTCCTTCTCCAGTGGATTAAGACAAACAAAGGTTGAGTGCCTGGCCCAGGGTCACCCATCTAGAAAGTATGTGATGCCATGTTTAAACTCAGGTCTTTCTAACTCCAGGTTCAGAGATCTTTGCACTGTGCCACCCAGCTGTCTCATTAACGCTAGTGCCTTTCCCCTGAAATTATCTGTAGTTTCTCCTGCATGTGTCTTGTTTTTGCTGTCTCCCCATTAGACTGGGAACTTCTCAAGAGCGGTAATTGTTTTGTCTTTCTTTACCTTTCTAGAACTTAGCAAGGTGGTAGGCACTTAATAAATGCTTATTGACTTGATTTTATAGGTGAGGAAACTGAGGCCCACAGAGATTAAATTACTTACCTAAGATCACACAGCCATTAAATGTTGGAGTCTAGATTTGAACCCAAGTCCTCCGATTCTAAGTCTCAGGCTTTTTCTACTGCACTGTACTCAAAAGCACGCTGACTTGGACAAATCACTTAATATTTCTGAGCTTCAGTCTCTTCCTCAATAAATGGGGGGAGAAGGGGATGATAATGTCCTACTTCTCACTGTGGTTATTAGGAATGCACTTTACCATAGAAAAATATTTATATAAATTTGAGCTATACTTATGAAAGAAAAAAGAAAACAACCATTTATGAAGTGTCTACTACATGCTGAGCACCATGCTAAATGCTTTTCAAACAGTACTTCATTTGATCCTCACAATAAGCCTGAGAGGTAGGCATTGTTATTTCCACCATATTATGGATGAGAACACTGAGGCAGAAGTTAAGTGACTTGCCCAGGATCACACTGCTAATAAGTATCTGAGGCTCAATTTGAATGAAAGTGTTCCTGACTCCAGGTCATGATTTCTATTCTTTACATCATTTTTTATTATCATCACCATCATCATCATTATCATTAATATTATTTAGTGTTCTTTCTGAATTGCTACCAAGTTTTCCTTGTGTGTCAGGAAGCTAAAATCAGTCAATTACCTTCCACTTTTGCATAGGCTTCTGATAGGAGCATTAGAATTTGCTTAAACAACTATATAAGTACAATTTAATGTGAATTTATTGTAATTAACTGTACATAAGTACAACAGCAGAAGTGTTAAAAATGTAAATTCCTCATAAAACAAGGAGTCCAAAAAACCCTGCTGGACCCATAGTACTTAAAATATCAGAGATAAAAAAATATCTCTCAGAGATACATCATCAACTTTACTTGCCTAGAGAAAATTTATCACATCCTCTCCAGCAGTGACCTTCCCGTCCAACCTCACCATTCTGATGTCAATATTGTCCCACTTTCCCCACTTATTCAAACCTTGTAATTGTATTTCACATCTCTCTTGCCTTCATTCCTTATATCATGTATAATGCGTTCACTGTTGACATTGCCTTCATAGCGATCTGTCCTCTCCATTCTCCTTGTGTGATTATTACAGTAGCGTCTTAATTGAGCTTCTTATTTACTTCTATCATTCCAACTGATCTTATCCTCAGATACTAGATTTATTTCCCTAACTGTTGCTTCCATCATTTCATATCTCTACTTTAAAAAATTATTAAAATACTACATTACATATAGGATCCAGTTCAAATTCATTAGTGACCATAAGTAACCTAGATCTTCCCTGCCTATCCAAACATACGCCAGTACTTGGGAGAAATCTTTTATTATGCTCAGTTCCCTGTACAGGAATTCATTCCAGATTCTGATCTTTCTTCATGTTTCTTTTTGCTTTCCTCCATCCCCACTGTGCTTTTTTTCCCCACTACTGTCTCACTCATCCTTAATTCTTTTTCAAAATCTTTTTTTTTTTTTATTACTGTGGCTCACATTAGTATCTCCTTTCTTCGAATTCCTATAGCATTGTGTTCCTGTAACACATTGGGTTATTTGACCAGATACTGTCTATATTTTTCCAATCACTTTTCAATCGTGTCTGACTCTTTGGGACCCCATTTGGGATTTTCTTAGAAAGAGACTGGAATAGTTTGTCATTTCTTTTTCCAGCTTATTTTACAGATAAGGAAACAGAGGCAACCAGGGTTAAATGACTTGCCGAGGGTCACACAGTATCTCAGGAAGGTGAGTCTTCCTGATACCAGTCTAGCACTCTGTCCACTGCACCACCTAGCTGCACACTGTCTTCTAGCTTTGTCAAATGATGTGTGTGTGTGTGTGTGTGTGTGTGTGTGTATAGTATACCTAACAAAATTTTAATCTCATCCAGGTCAAAAACCTTCTCTATCCCTATCACAAAGCAGGAAAGATCTATGACTATTGTTCTATCACTGAGACTTGTTGAACTGAAAGTTGTCTTGTTCTCTTGAATTTTACATCAAGAGATCTTTCTATTATTTCTTGTCTCCTTCCAGGTCCTTTTGACGAGCCTCTTCCAGCTCAGAGCAGCCACTATGCTATACTGCATATAGTGTTGGGCTTGGAATAAGGTGATCTAAGTCACTAGTAACTCAAACAATTAACTATGTGACCCTGGATAAGTCACTCTCCCAGAACCTCAGTTTGCTTTTTCTATGAAATGGAAATAATATACTTGCATGGACAATTTCATAGTTTGTGGGCATGAAAGGACCATACAAACTTATTTTTGTATGATTTGCCTAGCCCTCAATGAGTAGGCAATTCCTTCCACACATCTGGCTACACCGTCACTGATACCTGGGCACTTAAAAGTTCTTTTTTCTCTCTCTCTCTTAGAAAAGGAAGCAGTGCTTTGGGAGGCAGGGCTCTGGTGTGGGTGTTCTTAAGGTTGAGGGAGAATGAAACCCAGGCCAATGAATCACCATCAGTCAGGGCTTTGCTGAAGCATGCTCTAACTCATTCTGATTGCTAAATTTTCATTGTGAGCATGTACACCTCGAAAATCAGCAAAGGCTACAAATCTAGGTTTGATTTATTTTTCTGTTGATTGTCTAGACTGAAGAAAGTAATGGAGAAAATCTTAATAATGAAGATGAAACTTAAAACTGCCTCCCAGTTTTTAAGGGGAGACGTTTACTAGCATACCCCACCAACAGCTTTTCCTTTACCCTCCCCATCTCTGCCTCTTGGCTGATATTAGTCAATATAGAAAAATCAGAAACATAACCTAGGCCATGTTTTGTGCTTCTGATTTTTAGGCCTTCCTGTTTGACTTGAGCAGAATGAAATTGTTTTCTGATTGTAATTGAAGGAAGAAAAAAAATGTCAGACGTGATATGATTTCAGATCTTGTTATATGTCCTTTGAAACTTCAGATTTCAGAAGTAGATATTGGTTTTTTCCGCCCAGAAATTCAATTTACATGATTTTATTAAGCTATAAAACTTTAGAGAACACAAATTGAAAGCTTGAATAAGACCATAAAGCACAGCAAAGTCAGTATTTGGGGAAGACATGCAGGGAACAGAGTAGAATATTGAGAATTCTTTACAAGGCCGCTGAATAACAACATGGCTTACTTAATACAGAGGGCTCAGCTCTGTGGAATAATTTTGTATCTCACAGAAAAATGGTACAAGCCTGGGGAAAAACACTGCCTTTAATTATCAGCTTTGGCGAACTACAACTGTGGGAAATATTTAGATAAATCACTCCCTGGCTGCTGCAAAATGGGGGTGAGGGCAGGGAAGAGAAGTCTGTGGCATCAAGAAACCTTATCATTCAATTAGCCCAGCATTCACTTATTTTTTTATACTGGTAGGATATACATAGTGATTTGTATTTCCAAAACACTATTAAATAAAAGTCTGAGGATATACAAAACAATGTTATCATGAAAATTGAACAAGAATTATAATAGCCTAATGAAAGAAAAGTATAGTTTTATGATAGTATTCAGTTTACACACACATATGTATTTGTTGTTGTAGTACAGTTGAGTCTGACTTTTTGAGAACCCATTTGGAGTTTTCTTGGCAAAGTTTCTGGAACAGTATTCCATTTTCCTTCTTTAGATCATTTTGCAGATAAGGAAACTGAGGCAATCAGGGTTAAGTGACTTGCCCAGAGTCACAGGGCTAATATCTGAAGCAGGGCCAGGCATTCTATCCATTTCCACCTACCTGCCTGCCTATACACATACACACACATACACACAAATATACATACATACATATGCATATAAGCATGTGAGTATACAGATACATGTATATACATATATACATGTATTCTCTCTACACATACACATGTGTGTGTATGTGTGTATATACATACATACTTCTTAGTTTCAATACAAACATGGTAACTGTCTAATTTAATATTTCTTTTTTTTCTTTTTCTTTTTTTTGCTTTTTTGGAGAGGGGAAGGTAGGGCAGTTGGGGTTAAGTGACTTGCCCAAGGTCACACAGCTAGTTTTGTGTTAAGTGTCTGACATCAGATTTGAATTCAGGTCCTCCTGACTCCAGGACTGGCACTCTATTCACTGTGCTATCTAGCCGCCCCAATTTTAATATTTCTAATGCATCTATATTCTCATTACTCTCAAACTGACCAAGTGTAGTGTTGCTCACCTATAGTCTCTGCTATTAGGCAGGCCAACGTTGGTGCATCACTTCACCTCTGTAGTTTTAAGCTGCAGTATGGCTAGTTGATGAGATGTCTATACTAATTCTGCCACCAATACTGAGGCAAGAGAAGGGTGGGGGCACCAAGCTGCCTAAGGAAACAAGAACCTGCCCATGTCTGAAATGGAGCAGGTCAAAGTTTCATTGAATAGTAGGGGATGTGGCTGTGAGGAGCTACTATGCTTTCCAGGCAAATGAGATAAGAAAACCCCTTTACCACCCTGTCCCTCTCTATTTGAAAAGGCTGGCATATATCCTCATTATTAATAAGCCTCCTTCGAGTTACTGTTAGGCTGGAAATCACCACTGATTTCTTATGTTAGAAACCACTTGAGATATTTAAGGAGCTTCTGCATTAAAACAATCTAGCTTGCCTGTTTCCTTTCTAAGATCATAGTATTTCTGCAATGGCATATTTTTATATGATACTGACAATTACCTGCTGTTCAAAGAAACAAATCATAGCCTCAAATATGATTCTCAACTATAATTAATTGACATTTCAAAACACTTTTTAAAGTTGTGGGCTAAAAGGGCTTAATTAAAACAGAGCCATCATAATGCCAAATTTAAAACAATCAAAAAGACCTTATTATAATATATTACATCTTTCACATGGGTAGGAGGGTTGAAGGGTTGCTTTTTTTTTTTTTTAAAGACGCTGGAAGTTGGAAAGCATTCTCTGCTAGTAGGCTTAATGCTCTGCACTTGGGCACATTAATTGAAATGCAAATTCTGCTATATTGCAGCTGTAAAGACAAAAGGGTTTGGAAAATATTACAGCTAAAGAACTAATAGCTTACTTTATAATGGAGATTGCTCTCTTTGAATTGTAAAAAATGATGTTCTTCTTTCCACTCCTGAGAAGATTAAAACTCTAGGTGGTATAGAAATCTTATTGAAGTTTAAATTTCCATAAACACTTCAAAATCTCCTTGAATTCTATTATGAACTTCAACTTTCTTAATACAGAAAATCATAGGATTTTAGGCTATAAGGGACCTTAGAGATGGTTAATAAAACCTCATTTAGATAAGAGTAAACTAAGACTTAGAGAAGGGAAATGATTTACTCAAAGTCTCATGATTAATTGTCATTAGAATACAAACTGGAATCTTACATATACAAGCTAGTTGCTCATCTTTCTACCCATAGCTACAGTAAGCAATAGAGTTAAATTCCTATCTTTCACAGTGCCTCCCCCAGGAATGGTCTTCATCAGTAGGAGGGAAAGAGGGCACAAACCTTATATTTTCTAATGAGGATTCACCATCATGATTTCTAGACTCATCATCACCACCACCACCACCACCACCACCACCACCACCACCACCATCACCATCATCACCACCATCATCATCATCATCTTAGCTAGTATTTATATGGCACTTTAAGGTATGTAAAGTGCTTTACAAGTATATTATCACAACACTGGGAAGTAGGCACTGTTTTTATTACCATTTAACAGATGAGGAAACTGAGCAACAGACCTTAAGTTACTTCTTCAAAGCTACTTAAGTATCTGAGGCAGGGTTTGAACTCAGGTCCTCTTGACTCCAGGCTCAATTCTCTAACTATTGTACTTAACCTACATGGGTGCTTCACAGATAGGTAGAGTTTAAAGAGACCTTAGAGATCATCAAATCTAAGGGCTCCATTTTATATAGAAAGAGAGTCCTTTAGAAGTTCTATGGAGGTGAAATGAGCTATTTAAAGTCACACTGTGTAGTAGCAGCAGATCTGGAAATAGACAATTGGGCATGTGTCTCCTAGGCCGAACCTCTTATACCTCTTATACAAGTCTTATACAAGACCTTTATACATCTTTTTTTGTTTTTGTTTTTTTTTTAATTTATTTATATTTTTGGAGGGGAGAGGGCAGAACAACTGGGGTTAAGTGACTTGCCCAAGGTCACACAGCTAGTAAGTATTAAGTGTCTGAGGCCAGATTTGAACTCAGGTCCTTCTGATTCCAGGGCTGGTGCTCTATTCACTGTTCCACCTAGTCACCTCCTTCCCTATACTTACTAAATTTTTTTTGTGCCATGAACTCCTTTTTATAATGTCTTCAAAAGCATAAAATATACAGAACAGGAATGTGCTAGTAAAGGCTTAATAAATATCTCACTACAAGGAAACTACATTAACATTTTTCACATCACTTTCTTAAATCTAGACAATTAATAAAACATTTAACAAAGTCCTTACATATAATTTGCCTTTTTCTGAGGTATAAAAGCTTGTGCTGAAAATTTAACAACCACCTCTCAAGTGGTAGTTGTTTTTTTCTGTGCATAGCCCATCCCTGACAGAGAATCCCAAAGGAAATAATTTATATTCAAATAAAGATACATTTTTTTTCCATCCACATTCATGAGCCTGCTGAAATGTATCTGTAAACCTGCAGCTCTATACTATAGTGCTAAATTACTAACTTATGGCAACACTAGAATACTTAGATTTGTGTGTGTGTTTGCATATGTGTATAGACACATATATTTACATAATTATATATGCATACATAAATCCACAGATACATTTGTTATACTAATAATGCTGATCCTTGTCTGTTTAGTATTTCACCTTTTAATTATCCTCGCTGAACAAAACTTGATTTCCCAAGACCATTAGGTTTCTGTCCTATATCCCAAAATGTTGACTGAGGATCCCAGCTTAATGTCATATGCAAACTTAATGCATACCTTCCTAATTCTGTTATATAAGTAAGGCTTAAATGTCAAATATTGGGCCCAACAGAGAACCATTCTACACCCCACTTATTATCATCTGCTGTTAGGTTAATAATACTCATTTTCCAGGTGTATCTCTCTGACCAATTATCTCCCAGCTAATGAATACAATTCTTGTCACGTCTACAGTTTATTGATAAGGCTCTTAAACAAGATAGGATAGAAAACTCCATTATAGTTAGGGCAATTTACATCTATTGCTTCTGAACATAAGAGCATTTATTCTAAAAGAGAAGGAAATTAAGAAGATTAAATAAATGTTATCTTCACAAAGCCTTTTGTTTGTTTGTTAACTCTTGCCTTATTCTCTGAATATTAGTAAACAGAATTTATAAGTATTTCCCCCAGGACTTCCACCCCCATTCTCTGATCACAGAGAGTCTTCAATTCACAGGAAAATATCTTTCCCATTTTTAAAAGACATCACCACGGACCGTGTTAGAACCTCCAGATTCTTCATGCCTCCTATGAGTGCAATGAGTGGCTGGATGTGAAGGCCTGCAGATTTGAGTTCAAGAAGCTGAATTTTTCCTTACCAGGTCTTCCTCTAGCCAACTAGAATTATTTGATGATCATATTTTCATCCTGTTTCTCTTCTTGGTTCATAAATTTTATAAGAATAGAGGTAAAGGCAAACAAAAGAACAAAGACCTAAGTTTTGAATGCCTCCTATCTTTTAGCACAATTTACTATCATTTCCTCTATGTTATAGACTCCATTTCATTTTTTTTCTGTCTTACTCTTTTTTTGGATGTATTTTTATCTTTGTGTATTTTTATGAATCTTCCTTCATACTTCTTGAAAGTTGAATCTCATTTCCTGTTTCTGCACTATTTGTATCTTTGCTTTTCCATAACTGTTGTTTCCTTCTTGATTTCCTGCTCAGGAATGGGGCCAGCTTTCAAGGAGAGGGTTTTGGTCTTTCAAGTTTTCACTTAGCTTCATTATAACACTTCCTTCTTTTCTGCATATAGAAGATCATCTTTTTTGCATTTGTTATTTCTTAAATGTCTAAAACGTTAAAATACTTCCTACTCCTCTTAGTGGAACCATTTCAACAATGGGAAGAGTAACTGCTTATTTCGACAAGGCTTTATGGCTTACCAAATGCTTTCACGAATTGGATGTCATTTCTTCCTCGCTGCAAAAATCCTGTGCTCTAGGCGGGGTAGGCAGAGCATATGCATTTGGGTGATTTACCAATCTACTTAGTTTTTTTTATTTTCCTTCAGATAAGAGGTATCTTGACAAAGAAGGTTGAGGCCTGGGCCAGGAATTAAGGGTTCCAAATCTAGAGTCAGATTCAAATTCCACTTTACCAGCTATGACCCTGGGTAAATATTTAAACCTGAGCAAGTAGGTGAACTTACTTTATAAAGTCAGAATGATAATATTTATAGCAGCTATTGTATCTCACAGAGTTGTTGTGAGGCCCAGATGCAATTATGTATACAACACTCTTTGCAAACATTATAACATTGTATAAATTATTAGACATTATTATCTTTTCTTCATTCTAATGGATACCCTATCCCCTCACCACTGACCAAATCAAAAGAACAAATGAGCACATCGAACAGGAAATCTTAAAAGGTACTTCACTTGCAAAGTTTCAGTCAATGAGTATTTTACATCCTAGGTGCCCAGCCCCATGGAAGAGATCACACATGATATGGGTATTGTTCAGTCATTTCAGTCATACCCAACTCTTCATGACTCCATTTTGAAGTATTTGGCAAACTTACTGGAATGGTTTGCTATTTCTTTCTCCAGCTCATTTTCCAAATGAGGAAACTGAGGCAAACAAGGTTAAGTGACTTGCCCAAGGTCATACAACCAGAATTTAACTCAAGAAGTTGAGTCTTCCTGATTCTGGCCCCAACATCCTATCTACTGCATTGCTTAACTGCCCCCGGAAAATAGAGTGTCACCATTATTTTAGTCTTGTTTGTGGCTTTGATAACCATCAAAATTCAATTTTGTTCAATTTTCTTATTTTCACTCTGGTACCACAGGTTGCTACTTCATCTGCTAAAATAGCATAGAAGACACTTGGTTGGAATACAACTTTTAAGATTAAATCAAAATCCTTTCTTTTCAATATAGTTTACACATAATATATATGGTGAGATCTTGGCTTCTTCATATCTTTCAACCAAATGAGGAATGGAAAAGATGTGATCTATGGAAACTGGTAACCAAGTCTGACTGTTCACTTTTAATAACTTCACCAAAGATCAAGTCAAAAGGATCACACGTGAAACTGGAAAAGATATGCAAAGACTTTTTGGTGATAATCACTTTTTATTAAGAAGGTCATGTACCACATTTGGAGTTTACCATCACAGTTTCCTCAACAAGAAAAAGGAATAATAATAGCACCTACCTCCCAGGGCTGTTGTGAGAATCAGATGAGATACTTAGCTCCATACCAGATCGATCAATCTATCTATCTATCTATCTATCTATCTATCTATCTATCTATCTGTCTGTCTATCTATCTATCTATCATATATCTATCTATTGATCTATCATCTATCTATCTATCTATCTATCATCTATCTATCTATCAT
>JAQQSV010012006.1:0-12866 GCA_028646515.1 Pseudochirops corinnae
GAGCTGACTTTAGTGGGAAGTATCTGTGTGCGTTTTTGAAGTTCTAGGTTGGTCCAGAGTCCTATTCCATGGGTATTTGGGGGTGGCTATGTGAGAGCTGCGATATATTGCTGCTGCTACGCCGCCATCTTGGCTCCGCCCCCCACAGAGTTGACTTTTTAAACAGAAGAAGATTAAAAAAAAAAAAGATGCAAACTTCCTTCAGTTCTTCACTAGTCTTAGAAAAACTTCCCAGAATTCTACTTTATAACTTTGTGGTAAATATTGCATATTCTGTATCTGGTCCAGTGTTTTTGTAATAATTTGATCCTCAGATCCTTCCAAAAGTTCATCAATTGTGATTGATACTCCAGATTCATTAAAACATTTTTTTGATTTGCTGACCACCCTTTACTAATAATAGATTCAGCCAAATCTTTGGTAATTGTTCCTTATGTTGTAATAAAAGGTCCACCAAGATCATTGTATGAGTCACAGCTTCCTGCATAGGAATAATTATATTTAGAACCACTATATGGTGCCTAGGTCATCTGCCATTTAGAAGGACTCCATATATCTACTGCAGAGTCCCCAGTCTCATCCACACAAAAACCATACCATCCTAACAATCACCAGATATTCCTCTTTTGTCATAAACCATAAGAGCTCTTCCTCTAGAATGATGGTGGACATTTTCAAGCTCTGTAATCACCCCAGCCACCACCACCCAAGAGGAGACGGATGACCCACATGTACAAAAATATTTATAGCAGCTCTTTTTTGTGGTAACCAAGAACTGTAAATTGAGAGGGTGCCCATCAGTTGGGGAATGGCTGAACAGGTTGTGGCAAATGAATATAATGGAATACTACTGTGCTATAAGAAACAATGAACAGGCAGACTTCAGAGAAACCTGGAAAGACTTACATGAACTGATGCTGAGTGAGGGGAGCAGAACCAGGAGAACATTGTACACAGTAACAGCCACAGTGGATGAGGACTGATTTTGATAGACTCAGCTCTTCGCAGCCATGCAAGGACCTAAAACAATTCCAAAGGACATATGATATAAAATGCCAGCCACATCCAGAAAAAGAATTATGGAGTCAGAATGCAGAATGAAGTAGACTATTTTCTTTTTTGCTTTGTTTTATTTTTCCCCCTTTTTCATGGTTTTTCCCTTTGTTATAATTCTTCTATGCACCATGACTAATGTGAAAATATGTTTAATAGAAATGTATATGTAGAGTCCATAAAAGATTGCAAACTATCTTGGAGAGGAAGGGGGAGAAAATTTAAAACTTATGGAAGTGAATGTTGAAAACCAAAAATAAATAATGTAATAAATTGAGGGGAAAAAGAGGAAGTGGTAACGGTTCTTGACAGGGACTCATGCCATTATATTCTCTCCTAGATGGGGGCATAGGAAGGGGAGGCATTTCATCAAAGCCTCCTCTTCGCTGCATTGGAAATCCTACAGGGCATCTTCAATCAATCATCGGACATCATTGTAAAACTACCATACTTGGGGCAGCTAGGTGGCTAGGTGGGGCAGTAAATAGAACACAGGCCCTGGAGTCAGGAGGACCTGAGCTCAAATCCGGCCTCAGACACTTAACACTTGCAAGCCATGTGACCTTGGGCAAGTCACTTAACCCCAATTGCCCCTCCCCCCTAAAAAAACTACTATACTCATAGGTTATAGGGTTATATATATCCTTTGATGGGAGACTCAGATATATGATATAGTATGATCTTTATGCACTCCATAACCCTATCAGACTTTCCACTAATAGGATTAACACTATCAATGAAATGAAGAAAGCATTCCTGGAAAAGCTTGATAGTTGTCCAAACATTCTCTTAAAGTTCTTTGATTTTAGCCACCTTGACCCCAATAATTCCTCCTGCCAGGTTCTGGTGAATCAATAGTCTTAACTCACAATTAAAAGTTACTTCTTTTATAGTAATAAAACTCTTCCAAGGTAGAGATGATTTTCTTCAGAATTTCTCCAATTGTTTCAGAATCAGCACTGATACCCAATACGTGCTCAGAATCACTGCTGTCCAGGGCTGAAGAAACACTGGCATATTGTAGTCTGTTGTTGTTGTTTGGTTATTGCAGTTGTTTCCAACTCCTTGTGACCCCATCTGAGGTTTTCTTGGCAAAGATACCAGAGTGGTTTGCCATTATTTCCTTCTCCAGCTCATTTTACAAATGAGGAAACCAAGGCAAACTAGAGTTAAATGATTTGCCCAGGGTCACACAGCTAGTAAGTAAGTGGCTAAAGCCAGATTTGAATTTAGGAAGAGAAGTCTTCTTGACTCCAGGTCCAGTACTCTCTAGCCCAGTGGTTCTCAATCTTCCTAATGCCGCGACCCTTTAATACTTGTATGTGGGTGTATCTGCATGTGGGCGGATCGGCCTGGAGACGGATAGAGGTGCAGTGTCTCGGTTCCTAAGATCATCGGAATCATGTGTTTTCCAATGGTCTTAGGCAACCCCTGTGACCCCTGTGAAAGCGTCATTTGACCCCCAAAGGGGTCACGACCCCAGGTTGAGAACCACTGCTCTCACCATTTTGCCACCTAGCTGACCATTGTAGTCTATGCAAATTGCTTTAATTTACCTCCTTTCCCAATCACTGCTCCAACATCCTTATTTTGAAGCTAAACATATACTTCAACCATCTTCCTACACCTCCTCCATATCTTCAGCAGGGTGCTCACCAAATTTTGTCATTGGTTTTGGTATTGGGGAAGGTTTCTTCTGACTGCTTAGTCTCCATTTTCTCAAATTATATGGGTAGACAAATCAGATACAATGGTAAATAGCCTCTAAAGAGTTTTACCAACCTTGATGTGCTAAATACCTACTAGCTATTATTGTTAAGCTAGCTATAAAAATGCAAGATCCTGCCCAACTCTGCAATCCTGTTCAGATTCCATGACCCTACAGCATGGAGCCAAGATTTCTGGGAGGCATAGCAAAATGGGAATATTTAGAAGTTTAAGGAGATCCTAGAAATCTAAGTTGCAGAGCAGGAACAGCTGCATGGTGGCGACAGGGGCAACTATGTTAATGGAGTAAGATGAACCCAGCTATATTCACTTAGTATAGGCCATCATCATGGCTCTTCCCTCCTAATACCTAAAATCTGCTGCTAAAAAAATCATGAAGAGCAGCTGCAAGCAAGTAGTAGTACCCATAAAGTGAATTACATCATCTTTGTAGAGTGAGTAATGTGGGATATGGGAAAAGAGGATGGGAAATATTGAATGCTATCTGTGCCTGCTAAAATCTCCAAAGAAGGCAGAATTCTCTTGGAGGCGTCATGATAGAATGGAAATAGCATTGGATTTAGAGTCAAAAGATACGGGTCCAAATTCCAGCATTGCCACTTAAAACCTAGCTGATTTGGGGCAAATCACTTCATATCCCTTGGACCTAATTGTAGAAAATTTATCAGTGATGTGGAAAGAGTCAGAGTTGGGAGATCTGGGTTTAAATCCCAGTTTAGAATTTAGCAGCTCTTTGAGAGTAAGGCCTTTCATCTTTGTGACTTTGTGTAAAACATAGACAGATCCTTAGACTAACTCACAGAGCTATTTTGAGGATCAATGTCGCTATTTGTAAAGATCAAATTGCTACATAAATGGTTCTACTGATAATAACTAACAGGTTAAGAATTTACCCAGCATTATTTTAACCTCTCTGAGCTTCAGTTTCTTCAGCTATAAAATGGGGATAATGTTATTGATCCTACCGACTTCATAGGATTGTTATGAGGAAAGCTGTGTAAACCATAAAGCCTATAATTATTATTTCAAGAACATTGGAAAATATTTTTTCTGAGGACCTATGGTGTTCCTCCTACCAAGGCAGTCATCTGATTTTCTTTTATAGCGCATACTCTGAAAGGAATCTGCAGAAAATATCTCAGTGGAGGGACTGCTCATCCTTCATTTTAGAAGAGAACCAATGACATCATGACATCACAGGGTGATGTCTTGACTTGCTCACGAATTAGATTTAAATGAAGAAGAGTTGCTGAGTCTTGAGCCTCGCTCTCTCTTCCAGAGGCATTGAAGTCTAATAGCAGGACAAAAGTCTAGATGACTAGTGATGGTCATCTAGAGGATGCAGTGGATGACCTTGGCATCTTCGATGTCTGACCAAGCTTTAAGTGCTCCATGGTGCCTGCTTCAGCTGCCCTCATGGCTGTTGGAACAAATTGTCCTCATTTGCCTGTTCTGCCAGAGGATGTCTTAACAAGCTCGGGGTAGACATTCCCCCTAACTCATTGATGGGTTTGAGTCCCATTGGTTACCCTCAGCCAGTGTGCCAAGATGGTTTTACTGGGGTGTGGCAATTACACATGCTGCAGCTTCTTGGAAAATGAATATAGAAAGCCAGTGATGTCAGCCTCTTACATTTGCTATCACTAACAAAGCCTTGGGCTTAGGAATCCAAAGCACAGGTGCCCAGCAGGACATTAATAAACTCCCACAGATGAGCTACCACAACCACAACTCAGTCTTGGGAAACAACTATCACAGCAGAGAAACCAATGGGCAATGGGAACCCACACTCCACAGGACTACAACAGCTGGGTCTATGTTCTCAGCAACTGAATTCCCCACTGGAACAATTAGTATGGAATTGTAGCTACTAGCCTAATGGGCTCCTCTGAGACTGCTAATCTGATCAGCTACCTTTCTAAGTTTTCCAAGCGATTTAGGACCTTGGGAATTTTTATTATGATTCTTTTTTGAAAATCTAGACCTATAATTTCATTAATGTGTGAAACTCTCAAAAATAGAAACTCCCTCCATCAATACAAATAGCTACCTGTTATTTATAGTCTAAGAGAGTTGTCTGGGGCACCAAGAGGTTAAATTAGTCAGTCAGTCAGGAAACATTTCTCAAGTACTTATTATACACTGTAGGAGGCATTGGGCATACAAAGAAAAGTATACAAAAAACAAACAAACAATCAAAGAAAAACCAGAGTTCCTGCCCTCAAGCTCCTCATATTCTAAAGAGGAAGAAAATGTACAACTATGTTGACATTCACTGTGTAAATAAAAGATAATCTCTAAGGGAAAGTACTGCCAGTACTTAAGGCAAGAACTCCCTATTCAACAAAAATTTATGAGAAAACTGAACATCAGGCTGGAAGAAAATGAACATAGAGCTGTATTTCACAATATAAATTCCAAATGGATACATGACTTAGATATAAAAGGTAATATCATAGGCAAATTAGAGTTTCATAATCTAGATGTGTATGAAACAAACTCAAACTTATAAAAATAAAAACATTTTCCATTTGGTAAATTGTCAAAGGCTATGAACAGTCACTTTTCAAATGAAAAAAAAAATCCAAGTATTAACCATTATATGAAAAAAATGCTCCAAATCACCAATAATTAATGAAATGCAAATTAAAGCAACTCTGAGGTTCTACCTCACACTGATTAGATAGATGAAATTGACAAAAAAAGGAAAATTTCAGATCTCTGGAGGGGCTTAGGGAAAACAGGTACATTAATACACCATTGGTCCTGCCATTCTTAAAAGCAATTTAAAACTATGCCCCCCAAAGTTACTAAATTACATATATCTTTTGACCCAGCAACACTTCTTCTAGATCTATACCCAAAACAAGATCAAAGAAAGAGGAAAGGACCCATATAAACAAAACTATATTGTTTTGTTTATATAGTAGCTAAAAACTGGAAACTAAGGGGATAGCTACTTACTGGAGAACAGGCAGACAATTTATGACATATGACTTGAATGACATACTATTGTGCTGCAAGAAATGAAAAGACATAGAGGTGATTTCAGAAAAAAAAAAAAAGGCCTGGCCCTTTATTCCTGTAATCATAATGATTCGATCTAGTTTGTCTTGGATCTGCCATCAGTCTGCTCATTCATCAGCCTCAGCTTATTCAGAAGTTCTTCATGATTGCCTTTCCCAGAACATCAGGTTTATGACAGCTCCTGGACCTTTCCCCACATTCAACTTTCCTATCAGAGGTTGCCAAAGACAGTAACCACATCGATGAAGTGAAAAGAGTCTGAATTGAGTAGCAAATATGACATTTGGGGATATTCTTTGGATTTAAATTACTTATAGTGTCCCTTATCACCATGAATTAATTTCATTCCAGCAGCTATTGTGTAAGGAATACAATAGATGCTGTAGGAACTGATGCGGAGTGAGGTGAGCAGAAGTCAGAGAATAATTTATTCAGTGACAACATTAAAAAGAAAAATAACTTTGAAAGACTTTAGAACTCTTAACTAATGCAATAACAAACTATATTTCCTGAGGATTCAAGGTGATGTAAGCCACCCACCTCCAGACCATAAATTGATGGACTTCAAAATGCAGAATGAAATAAATATTTTAGGACATGGCCTATGGAGGAATTTGCTTCATTTGGCTATGTATATTGGTTAGGAGGGTTTCTTTTTATTCACTTTGGGGGAAGGAATTGGAAAGAGAAAGAAATAATTGCTTGTTAATTGGAAAAATAATAAAATTAAATTATTTAAAAAGAATTTTTTTTCCTCTCATGAATGAGATCCCTTTTTCAATTTGGTCCTTTATAAAATATGTGTGGAATACATCTGAGGTAGTCCCTATAGGACTGACAAAGGGAAACAGATCCTGCCCTATATTTCTAGAAGAACTAGGAATTTAGGGTGGAGGTAAAGAGGTAGGGAGAATTATAATTAGTGATTTTGGCACCTAAAGCAGCTTCTGCCTGTGGTAAATGTTACAAAATGCATTCAAATCAACTTTGTATTTCATGATATGAAAAATAATATTGAAGCAACTAAGATAAATTCAGTTAAGTTGGACTTGGTTACTAACTATACATAGTGACTTAAGGGATAGAATCTCAGAGCTAGGAGGAAGTTCAGAGGTTATCTTGTCCAACTCGTGGCATTTGGAAAACCATGATCTTTACGTTCCTCCAAAGAGGCTTCAGCAAAGTTCCCTCCCACACAACAAGAAGAAGGAAGAGAGCACTGGAATTACTGCAAAAGGAGGAAGGGAGAGAGGATAGTCTTCTTAGGTAAGAAAGAGGGCTTCTCCTGGAAAGGAGATGGAGATGGGACAGATTAGAGCTTTCTTTATGGCGAGATGGAGTAAAGGAAGCTCGAGTTCTCTACCACTATAACCACTGGGAATCTGAACTCCTCTTCCTTATTCCTCAACTAGCCTCTAAGTTTGCCATCTCCTTCTATTATGCTGAAGGAATAGAGGCAAAGCCTGAATGGATTCACTTTCGTAACCACTCTGGGGGCAGAGTGTTATGTAATCTGTGTCATCTGTGTTTATTTGAAGGCAGTAAATTAT
Source organism: Pseudochirops corinnae (assembly GCA_028646515.1). Classification (NCBI taxonomy): domain Eukaryota; kingdom Metazoa; phylum Chordata; class Mammalia; order Diprotodontia; family Pseudocheiridae; genus Pseudochirops; species Pseudochirops corinnae. Next base: position 7,359 of record JAQQSV010012006.1, read on the forward strand.
CATCTAGGATCCAGCCTGAGCTGCTCAGATTGCTGGAGTGAAGTCCTGGGATGAAAACTGGGCCCAGGTAAGACTAACTTAGACTGTCCTTCTCTCCTTCCCACTAGAAAAGGAAGATATCTGGCAAAGAAAACAGTATTCCTCAGGTAAAAAAAGGTTTTACATTTAATTGATCCTACTAGTCATTAATAGTATTAAATATATCAAAGTAAGAAATGAATTCACTTTATCTTTAGAAGTGACTCCATTTATTATCTCTTTTATATAAATACATCTGTTTCTTGGGTTTTTGCAGACTCCAATTCTAAGCCTCTTTTCTTCTCTTGTTACATACGGACTGAGTTATTTTCAAGTGCCAGAACTGAATGACCCTGTCAACCTTGGTATATTTAAAATAAGAGCTGAGTGGCTCTGGAAATTCAAACCAAATCATCAAAAATTAATATGGAGGAAGAAACTGGCAATTGTAATCAAAAGACCTAGGTTGGATTACCAACATAAACACTTAACAGTATGGTTAGACAAGTAACCTCACTTCTTGGAGCCTCTGTTTTCTCATCTGCAAAAGGGAATAATTATAGATGTATTATTTCATTGACTTGTAAGGCTTCAATGAAATGATATACATAAATTGCTTTGTGAACTGCTTGACTGCATACCAATATAAACTGATATTATTTCTTATACAATAGGTGCTAGAATGAAATAAATTCATGATGATAAGGGACACTATAGATAATTTAAATCCAAAAAAAATTCCCAGATGTCAAATTTGTTATTCAATTCGGACTTTTTTTCACTTTATTGATGTGGTTACTATCTTTGGCAGCCTCTGATAGGAAAGTTGAATGAGGAGAAAGGATTAGGGGATGTCTTAAGCCTGCTGCTTAGGGGGAGGCAAACATCAAGAACATCTGAATAACCTGAGGTTCATGAATGAGCAAACCATGATGTTCCAAGACTATGATGGTAGAGAAGTTTGGGCAGATCCTACCAAGCTGGAAAGGTTTTCAGTTTAGAATTGGTAATAATATTTTCTGACTAAAGACTAGCTTAGCTAAGTTCGGAGAGGCCTCTCATTAGGAAGGATGATTAATTTTCCAACCAAGGCAATTTGCACATATCTATTTAGATATAGAGGGGTTATAATCCATATTTGATTCAGCAAAAATTTAATAAATCCCTGCTATGTTCAAGGCACTGAGTTGATGAAGGGAATATTTATACTTTGGAAATTACACTTCCTTAAAATACTGAAGAATAAGAGTAAGAAGATGCCCAGATAATTGTCCGTAGGTTACTCCTTACAGCCTCTCTACTCCCATCCAGTTAGGAGGATTTGGCAGTTAGCTGAACAAGGTCCAATTGACCCTTTCCTCCTTCTATAGCACTAACCAAACAACCCTAACCTATCAATCCAAAAGAGCAGTCAGATGACCAAAGTTCAACACTCCTGGCCTTTGCCTCGAAACAGAAACTACTATTGACTATGAACAACACGTCTCATCCCACACATACAGTGAAGATGACAATGTGAAGGTATGTAAAACAGCACAGCTCTTGCAGACACACCTGAGAGGAAAAAAACCCCCCTCAAATAGAACGGCAAAAAAAAAGAGAGAACAAAAGAAAACCTGAAATGCCTTCATCCAATCCATAATTACAAAAACAACAAGGAGACAGCAGTCTCTGGGATTGGGGTCACACAAGCGAAACCAGCCCAAAATATAGTAAATGGACCTGAGCCCTAAAAGTATGGGTTGAGGGGTTGCACCAGAAAAAATATGACTAATGGGGGAAAATGTCAACCACAATGAAAAAATCTCTAATTTAAGATAAACTCAAGGGGTAAACTTAGAGAGAAGAGATCAACAAATACTTAGCAGAGCCACAGAGAAAAAAAAAATGGCTTGGCTACAAGGACTACAAGTATGGCTAGAAGAAATGAAGCAAAGGTTTAAAAATGAAATTGAAATTAACCTAAGAGCTCCAAAATGGGAGTGAGGGAGGGAATGGAAGGAGAATAGTTTAGAACAGAAAATGGAAAACCTTGCCCAAGTAATAGAAAAGAGAATGGAGTAATTAGAACTCAATTACCCTATGAAACAAAAAAAATATTCAAATAAAAGTGAATAATTGAAAAAAAGAAAATGTAGGGTATCTACTATCAAAAACTGACCCAGAAAACAGGTCTAGGAGATATAATTTAAGAATTAATGTAATTTAAGAGCACCTGAAAACTATTACCAAACTAATTTCTCACATGGTTGCACTCTGACTTCTCCATGATGCCCTTGGAAATTCATTACTGGAAGTTCATTATTGAGATAACCTCATCATCCTGTAAGATCTCATTAGCCTTGGTCCTCCACCTCATCACTATCCTTTGCCTCTTTGATTGGAGAGTGGGGCTATGAACTAAGAAGTCTCCATTTAAGGAAAAAGCTTAGCTCAGACATCTCAGATGTCAGATAGTTCAGATATCTCAGATATCAGATATCATGTCTCTCCCCTGAACTGGTTTTCAGTTTCATTTTGTGGGCTGTCTTCCCCCATGAGACTGTAAGTTCCTTGAGGGCAAAGATTATTAGTATACCCAGTACTTAGTGCTTGATACATAAATGCTCATTGGCTATTTTAAAAATCTGGTTACCATATTTTAAGAAATCACAAAAAAATCTGTCCAAATCTATTAGAATTAGAGGGCAAAGGAAATGGAATTTACATCCTAAAAGATATCCCAAATTTTAAACATACAGAAACATCATAATCAAAATTCAGATATTTTGAGTCAATGAAAAAATCCTGGAAGGAGCCAGAAAGAGTTCAAGGGCCAAGGATCTACAGTCAGAATCACAAAAGACTATGTTCAATGACAAAAAGGAGAGAAAAATCTGGAAATGTGACATTCCAAAAAACAAAAGATAAGGGAACACAACCAACTTACCCTGAAAAACTGAGTATGATACTGTGTAGAGTGGGGGAGAAAGGATGGATCATACATTGATTATATGATCCTCAAACACTCCTGTTGAACTATCCAGAGTCAAACAAAAACTTTGAAATGCAAACACAGAACTCAAAAGAAACCTAAGGGAAAAAACACAAAACTAAGAACAACTGAAAGGGGGCTAAATAATGACAGAATGTTTAAATTTTAATACAAGGAAAAGAGATAAATTTTCATAGGGGTTTTCACTGTCACCAGCGGTCACAAAGAGAATTAAGTAATATGCAAACACAGACACTGGGAGAAAAATATTGTTTTGTATAATTGGGGTACATACAAAGAATAAATAAGCAGAGAGAAGCATAGGCAGGACAGGCATTTCATGGTCCTTTCATATCTACAAAACTCTCATAGCTACAAATACACATATATGCACATGCACATGCATACACACACACACACAGAGTAGATTTTAGAAACTGATCCAACCCTTCTGGAAAGAAATTTGAAACTATAACCCCAAATTCACTAAACTTAAATCTTTTGACCTAGCAATATCATTTCTGAGTACATAAACCCAAAAGATCAAAGACATAAAGGATCCAAATGTAGACATTTTTATAATAGCAAAGAACTAATATCAGAGTGGGTGCCCATCAATTTGGGAATGGCTGAACATATTATAGAATAGAAATGTAATAGGATAGTATTGTACTGTAAAAAGTTATGAAACAGTCTTCTCCACAAGATCAGGGGTGAAGCAAGGAAGTTCATTATCACCATTATTATTCAACATTGTAGTAAGAAATGCTGGTTATAGCAATAACAGAACTTGAAGGACTTTGAATAGGCAATGAGGACCATATGAGAGAATCATAGAGAAGCAACTACAATGCTAGTTCAAAGAACAACTTCGGCAAAGTTGCAAGATATAAAATAAATCCACATAAATCATAAACATTTCTCTATATTACCAACAAAGTTTAGCTGGAAGAGATAGAAAGAAAAACACCATTTCAAATAACTACAGAAAATATAAAATACTTGGGAATCTACCTGCCAAGACAAACCCAGGAACTATATAAACACAATTATAAAACACTTTTCACACAAATAAAGACAGATCTAAACAATTAGGAAAATATTAATTACTCCTGGTTAGGCTGAGCCAATATAATAAAAATGATAATTCTATCTAAATTAATTTACTTATTCAGTGCCATACTGATTAGACTACAAAAAAATTATTTTATAGAGCTAGAAAAAAAAATTCATCTGGAAGAAGAAAAGTCTAGAATATCAAGGGAATCAATAAAAAAATGTCAAGGAAGTACTTTAGTACTACCAGATTTCAAACTATATTACAATTGCAAAACAATCTGGTATAGAGTGGTAGATCAGTGGAACAGATTGGGTACACAATGCTGTAATTCACTTTTGATTAGAGAAATACAAATTAAAACAACTCTGAGGTAACCACCACATGCCTATCTAATTGGCTAACATAAGAGAAAAGGAAATGGACAAATGGTGGAGGGGATATGGAAAAATTGGGACATTAATGCACTTTTACTTGAGTTGTAAAGAGATCCAGCCATTCTGGAGAGCAATTTGGAACTACAACCAAAGGGCTATACAACTATGTATACCCTTTGACTCAGCAATACCACTACTAAGTCTGTATTCCAAAGAGATCAAAGAAAAAGGAAAAAAGAACTATATTACGAAAATATTTCTAGCAGCCATTTTATGGTGGCAAAGAATTGGAAACTGAGGGGATGTCTATCAATTAGGGTATGGCTGAACAAGCTGTGGTATATGGTTTTGATGGAATACTATTGTGATATAAGAAATGATGAGCAGGAAGTAACCCCTGAAACATTTGTCAACAAATTAATAAATACCTCCTATAGATATAAATACAAAGAATGAAACAATTACTGTCCTCAAAGAGCTTATATTCTAATGGAAGAGACAACAAGTATATACATAAATTAAGCAAATACAATGGAGTGGTCCTTTCGTTCTTTCCAAATCATTGTTTACTGAAAACCACATGTTATAAGATCTAGATATCTCATTAGTCAGTTATTAGGCTAACACGTAGATGACACAGAAAATAGAGTGCCAGGTCTGGAGTCAGGAAGACTCATCTTCCTGAGTCTCAGATACTTACTAACTCTGTGACTTTCAGAAAGTCACTTCGCCCTATTTGCCTCAGTTTCCTCATCTATAAAATGAGCTGGAGAAGGAAACAGCAAACCATTCCATTATCTTTGCCAACAAAAAGAAAAACCACAAATGGGATCACGAAGAGTCATATGAGACTGAAAAATAACTGAACTCAAATGAGTCTAACACAAGTGGAACAATACAAGAGAGGGGTTCAAACCTAACCCTGATCACCTATTTTAGAACCAAAATAGAGTATACATGCTTATTTAACTAGAGGAATAAAGTTCCATCTCACACTTTATTTTTTTTTCTTTTTTTTTTTTTTAATTTATTTTTTATTTACTCATTTACTTTTAATTTACAAGATTCAGTTCCACAATCAC
>JAQQSV010012007.1:0-12866 GCA_028646515.1 Pseudochirops corinnae
GAGATATCTACATTCAGAGAAAGATCTAGAAAGACTAGAGTTTAAATGGAAACTGAAGCCATACATGCTATCATTCTTTTTCAGGTTTGGGTTTGTTTCTTTTTCTCCCATTGTTCACTCATTGGTTACAACCCTTCTATACAACCAGATTATTGTACAATGTGAAAGTATTTGCAGATCCTATACATAATTGCATGCCACCATGGGGGGGGGGGAAGGGAAGGGAGAAAATCTGAAACTCAAAGGATTGCAGAACTGAATCTTGTAAACTAAAAGTAAATAAACAAGTCATTGAGAAAATAAAAATAAAAAATAAATTGAAATAAAAAAAAAGTGGAAGATAGTGTCTGGAATCTAAACTCTAGATGAACTGGTCATAGTCAAAACTATGGCCAGAGGGAAGTGAGGTCAGTACATTAGACTTGGTCTGGAAAAGCAAGTAAAACTGGAAAGACTGGATATGGTAAGATCAAATAATAAGTTTAGGAGTAAGGCAAAGGGAAAGAATTGTGGACATAGGCTTATGATAAGAAAGAAATGTCAGAGTTCAAAATCATGTATAGATAGTTATGAATGAGGGTGAAATTTATGTTATGACCACTCCTTGAGATGATTGAAGTGGAATGAAGAAATAGTTTGTTGATCATACATGAACTATGAGGTCAGAATTTTTTTAAGGGAAGGCAACATGTATATTTAAGTTCCCAAATGTGAGATAGGGGTTGAGGTGGAGAGAAAGACTGGAACCTAGGGACTGAAATTATTTAGGATGGAAGAAGTCAAGAAGATAAATAAGAGGATCTATACAAAAGAATATTGATGGGAGGAATGAAATTCAAAGGAGGAGATGTTAGAGGTTGACATCAGTAGTGAGAATTCTGGAGATGACAGGGAGGATGAAGGAGCAGGCTGACTCCCCTGGGCCCAAAGTGTTTAACAGCATGAGAGAAGGAACAATTTGTACCTCATCACTTCTAAACCTGATCTTTGTCCACTCCATGACCTCCATTGTTTCCACGCCCTAATTCTCTCCCAGCCATTATACCTGCTCTGGCTTCAGTTTCCTCCCTTCCTAATCCTGACCTCACAATTTAACCTATCAGCTGTATTATGCTCAATAATTTTGAAAACTTTTGTTTCCAAGTCTTATTGCCCTACATGACTTAAGCCACTCATCTTTGACCATTGGGTGCATTACAAATTTGTTATCAAATAACAACTGGGTCTGAACTACCAGAAGATTATCTTTTTAGTCTTCCTTGGTTGATTCTTTGTTATAATTCTTGCAGGCATTATTCCAAGACCTCTGTCTCCTAAAGAGCAATAGCAATTCTATATCAAAGGGTGCTAAATTTGATCTTAAATCTGAGTTCAAATCCCGAGTCTGCCATTTACTAGTTTTATGGATTTAGGTGAGTTGCTTAAGCTCTTTGGGCCTCAGTTTCCTTATGTAAAATATGGAAATTAAGCTAAATGCTCTATAAAATCCTTTCTATGTTTGCAAGTCTAAACCTCTCACATATGTTTTTTCCCTACTTTTTCTCTATAGAGGACTTTGCCTTATACTTTATTGAGAAAATTGAAGTTATTTTCCATGAACAACCTAATTTCCTTCACTCACCACTCTCAAACCTCTTGATGCCATCCATTTTCTTTTTCTTTCATCTTATATCTGATGAAAAGCTTACTCTTTTCCTCATTAATGAACTTGATGTCAATCTTTCCTATCTCTTTCAGCAGTCTGCTCTTATAATTAATCCTTCTCTACACATCATTTTGACTTTTTCTCTATTTGTTCCTTCCCTGCTTCCTACAGACATACCCCAATCAGTGCCAACTTTAAGACAACCACTCTTTAGGTGTACCATCCCCTCAGCTATTATCCCATATCTCTACTCCTTATCCCAGACTACTTCCTAGAAAAAGCTGATATATCCATTGTCTGTACTTCTTCCCCTCTTACTCAGTATCTTGAAATGCGGCTTCTGACCTCATCACTCAGATGAAACTTCTTTTTAAAAAATTCTTAGTGATCTCTTTATTGTTATCTTCAACGACATTTTCTCAGTCTTACCTTCTTGACTTCTCTGAAGAATGTGAAATTGTTGATTGCTATCTCAAAGTCGAAAGGACCAAGAAATCAAGACCTAGCTCCGGTATATTCTGAATGTATGACCCTGGACAATTCACCTAACATCTAAGTTCCATCAGGCAATATTCTAAGAGTATAGATTTTAAAGACGTTAATCTATGTCTTCATGTTTCTTTACAAGGAATTTTCTGAATCAAAGAATCACAGGTCAGGTGTAAAAAAAAGAGAGAGATGTATTATAAGTCCTCTAAAGCAATAATCTAATTTCATGATGCTACAATCAATCACTACAAATGCAATGGAATAGCAGTGATACTAATAATAAGAGTAGAAAGGTATTCACAGTTTATAAAGAATTTTACCTTCTTTTTCCTTTTGGGTCCTCTCAGAAATCACAGAAGTTATATAGTTGTGATTTCTTCCTGGGAGGAAAGCTTTGTGAAGTGGAAGCCAGATGTTCCATTTTCCTAGTTAATCCTTACCCTATAATACCCTGTGGTGGGCCATAGGTGAATATTTAAGTTATACAGTGAATAGAATGCTAGGTCTGGCATCAGGAAGATTCATCCTTCTGGATTCATATGTGACCTTAGACACTTACTAGATGTGTGACCCTGGGTGAGTCACTTAACCCTGTTTGCTTCAGTTTCCTTATCTGTAAAATGAAGTGGAAAAGGAAATGGCAAACCATTCCTGTATTTTTGCCAAGATGACCCCAAATGGGGTCACGATTAGACAGGACTTGAAAAATGACTGAACTGATTGTACCATGTCATATTCTTCTATACTCAAAGGGCAAATACTCATCATATTCCAAACTAAAAATATATCTAGATTCTTTACCTTTTATGTCCATTTTCTTTTTTATGTCTGCTCAAGTAATTGATGTACTGTTGACCTGCTTTCCCCCCTCCTTCCACTTCAATCATGATAGCATTATTGGAAAAGCTCAGGCAAGAGTTTGAGACAAGAGAGAAAGAAAATGCTCATTTGAGCTTAGCCTTGTGTGACCAAGTCACAGAATGCATCATACCTACAATATAAGATATTCCAGAACTGCATTTCAAGGTTGGTTGCTAAGATAACTCACAGATTAAAAGAAATAACATTTTTAAAGCAAACATATAAGTAGATGAGGAGTGGATAATAATTTATGAAGTAAAGATCCCCCCACCATGACAAATGATATTATTTAATGGACAGACATAATTTTGCAACAGAGACTATCCAAAGTAAATCAACATCAGAATAGGGCTAAAGATTGAATTCAATGAAATTTACATATCTGATTCTTCCAGTCCTAGTCTTATTCACTTTGCTTTTCATTTAAATGACAACTTACTAACATGAAGAGAGATTTTTAGGAGACAATGATAATAATTACCATTTATATATCACTTTAAGATTTACAAAGTACTTTATAAATATCATCTGATTTTATCCTTACAACAATCCTGGGAAGTAGGTGCTGTTATTATTTCCATTTTACAGTTGAGAAAACTGAGGCAGCTAGTAAGTTTCTGACATTAAATTTGAACTCAGGTATTCCTGACTTCAGGCCCAGTGATCTAAATACTCTACTACCTAGCTATCATTGCTCCCTTAAAAAAAAAAAGTCTTACACTTTTTTGTGTATTGACATAATGCTATTATAATGCCTCATTCTGACAGAGCTGTGATCCTTAGTCTCTGAAAGACAGGTCAGAGTAGTGCAAACTTGTTTTAAGTCCTACCAAGCTGGTCAGACTGCCTGCTGTCCAAGGGTCAACCTAATCAAGACCTGTGAGTTAAAAACAGAGCATTGGCTACAAGGTGATGAAATTTTGAGCCATGATCATAGAGTGATTACTTAGGAGAAGAAAGGAATACTTAGAGTCCATAGAATGCAACCCATTCATATTATAACTGAGGAAACGGAGACTCAGAAAAGTTATGTGAATGACCAAGGATCACCATAGGCAGTAGATGGTAAAAACAGGATCCAAATCAAAGTCCTCCCTCTGCCAATTCACCATGCTTTCCACTCAATTAAGATTCCTCCATCAACGTAGTTGTAATGGTAATGGGAATTTGAAGATCTCTTCTGACAAATGCAATTAGGCCAAATGTAATCACATGGAGCTTGTGGTGGGAAGAGTTTGCTGAATGGGTGGAACAGGAAGGGTAGAGCAGAGCCCAGAGGAAGTTGGAAGTCACAGCAGTTAGAAAAGTGGGAGAAGAGGATGTAGGCAAGGAGACAGCTAGGTTTGTGAGTGTTTGTGGGAAGACTCAAGCAGGGGGAAGGCTTTGGGATGCTGTTTCTTCCTGCAATGATGAGGTGTATCAACTTTGTTGCTGTGATGGATTCATTTTTCTGGTGTTGGGATTTGGCTTTCTGGTGTCTGAATAAATGTTTTGCTTCTATCTTCTAGATCAGTAGTTCTCAAACTTCCTAATGCCATGATCCTTTAATACTCATACATGGGCATATCTGCATGTGGGCGGACCTGCCTGGAGACGGATAGAGGAGCAGTGTCTCGGTTCCTAAGACCATTGGAAATATATATTTTCCAATGGTGTTAGGTGACCACCGAAGGGGTTGCAACCCACAGGTTGAGAACTGCTGTTCTAGATGAAGAGTCCTACATTTGCATTTCAGAACAATGCTGGTATATTCATAGTCACCATAGGTTCTGTGAATATTGCTTTGGTGATTCAATAGTCAAATTATAAAATGACCCGCCTTTGTTTCGACAGTAATGGTGTGTCACACACATTTGCAACATAGTTCAGGTGAATGACACACAACAATACTAGGATATGTCGGAATGGTTAATTGATACTTAAAACCAAGCACAGTATGGACAGATGGATGGTGATTCAGTCAGAGGTAGAAAATTCTATGGACTCCCTCTCTCCCACCCTCCCATTAGACAGCAGGAATGATGGTAGCAGCCTGGATGTGCAGTACGCTGTGCATCCTGATGAAAGGCCCAGAGCCTCTGAGACCTCAAGTTTAAATAGAGTTTTTAAACAAAAGTCTTGCCATGACAGGTGCTGCATCAGTGGTGGGTTATAGTTTCAATGAACGTGGACCAGTTGCAAAGAAAGTTCTGAAGATATTAGCCTGGATGATCTATTCTAACTGTGTGACAAGGCATGGAGTGTGGAAGCCCTGGCATGAGGCAGATTGAATAACAACTGTGTCACATCAAGTTTGAAGAATTTCAGCAGCCAGTTCTAACTAGAACTGGGTAAAGTATACAAGCATTGTATAACAGGAGCTTCAAGGATCCTGAACTACAGGTTCTGAAGCAAATGATTTTATATTTTTTCTCTTGAATGACCTAATTGCTTAAAGATAAAATAATATTAGAGGAATAAATTTTTTAAAGAAGTATAATACCAAGATAGCAATTTGTTCTAGGACCATTTCTCTCTGAGTCCATCACAAAAGATGGGAGCAAGGTGATGATGATGACAATATGTCATATAGAGTAATATACAGCAGGCATTCTATGAGATCAAAATGCTAACTGTAAAGATCTGACCTCAGCCTGAAATCCTGGACAGTTAGGCTCTGATAAAGGAAAGACAATAAGCATTTATATAGAATCCATATAAATGCCAGGCCCTATGTGAATTACATAATTCTAATAAGTGGTCGTCCTAAAACATAGGAGCCAAAAAAGAACCATTAAACACATTGTATATTCTCCACTGAAAGAGGAATTCACTATTTATTTGGAGATCTGAAGAATTGTCAAAGGCACGGGAGGAATATTGAGGCCAATCATTTTCCAGTCACATTGCAAACCATTTTCGTTGCTTCCCATCATCACAATACCCAGTTCCATTAATAAAACCTTTGTATACATCAGTTTTTTGAGTGGGCTACTGTTTATTTCTTAGGTGTGACCAATAACATCACAAAATCACCCATTTGCAAACTGTTTGCAGCTAAATGGTAGGAAAATGGAGAGGAGAGCTTCAAAACCTCACCTTCTTCCAATAAGCCTTTTTGTGATCAGTCATTTACTTGTTTCTAACTCTTTGTGACCCTTTGAACCATAGTATGCCAGGCCCTTCTAATCCTCCACTCTTTCTCAAAGATTGTCTAAGTTCATGTTCATTGTTTCCAAGATATTATCTGTCTCATCTTCTGCTGTCCCCCTTTCCTTTTGCCTTTAATCTTTCCCAATATCAGGGTCTTTTCCAATGAGGGTATCTTCTCATCATAGGGTCAAAGTATTTAAGCTTCAGCTGCAGTATTTGACCTTCCAAGGAATGGCCTGAATTAATTTCTTATAAGTATTGGTTGATTTCATCTCCTTGCTGTTCAAAAGTCTTCTCTAGCATCACAATTCTATTAGCTTCCAAACTAAGACAAATGGTAACAGAAATAGAAATATCTAGTAATTACACTCCACGGAGTCAACACTTGTGTATGAAATTTCATTTCACTGAAACAGCTCTGCACAGTAATAAATTACATTGAAGTAAGTGTGATTTTTCCTAGAATAAATATACTTTATTATTTTTCCTTTTAAAAATTAATCTGTCCCTATCATTTTCCACCTTCCATTGAACAAATTTTTTTTAAAAAGAATAATAAAGCCCTAAATATATTGCTGCATAGGATAACAAAACAAATCCTTACATTGACAAGTCTAAAAGTGTATATTCCTTTCTCCATTTTGAGTTTATCATCTTTGTCAGAGACTATATGGCATGCCTTAACTTCATTCTTTTGGACTTCTGATTTATCATTATGTAATTAGAGTTCTAAAAGTTATTCAAAGTTGTTTTTCTCTGTGTTGTTTAAGTTTCTCTAATCATTCTTGCTTTGCTTTGCATCAGTTCACCAAGGGCCTCCCAGGTTCGTTTGAAACTATCCATTTCATTATTTCTATGGCAACATAATATTCCAACACATATATCTTAGATACCATACCCTTAGCAGAAATTTTTGGTCTAAAGATTTTTCCCCAATTGATTACTTCCCTTCTTAGCCTGATCAAACTGATTTTCTTTATGCACCCTTTTCAATTTCCTGTATTCAGAGCAATTTTGTTTATCTTTTGTGATTACCTGTTTCCTTTGTGTGGTTAAAAATTGGACCCCTCATCACAGCTGTGAAAGTTGCCTCCTCATTCAAAAGACCCAACTACTCAGCTTACTATGACCATAAAGTTAATGAAACAACAAAAATGAAAGATGTTAAGTACTCATATTTGGAACCATTTACTTCAAGCAATCTCCCAATCTGCTTTTCACTTCCCTTATCCCCCAAATCTTCAGATATGATTTGGAGATTACCAAGCCACAAGCACCCGCAGTTTGTGGAAAATGAATAGCTACAGAGATATGGGACTGGGCCTCCAGCTTTAGGTCTTGTACTACATGAGGGAAAGTAGAGTATGAGTGATATTAGGAGTCTATCCTTCTGTGTTTACTTCTTTTTGAATTCTTGATAGCTGCCAGTCTTGGGGTTTGGGGGAGTGGGAGGGAAGGGAATAAACATTTACACAGAGCCTACTATGTGCCAGACACTGTGCTAAATGCTTTACAAATTTAGCTCTTTTCCCCAATCTCACCCCTCTCTGTGCTCCAGCATTTTGGATGTCTCAGCAGGCTAAGCTCCATCAAATCTCATCTACCATCTGTTTGGGTCTCTGGTTGTCATAGCAGTGATAGAAGTATTTACCTAGCAGTTTAAATTCAAAGTTATCAAGATCTGAAAGCCTGGATCCACCCCACACTCTCTACCATACCAGACTCCCACATGGCAATCAGGAAGTCTGGATCTCAAGAGCAGAGGGAGGAAGAAGTATGCAACCCTGAACACCAGTATATGACTCTCTTTCCCTCTAAATTCAATCACACTTCCTGACTCACATGTGTTAATCTTTCCTAAGAGTCCCAGGAAGGGGGTAAGGTCAATCAGCTTCTCCTGTGCACCCCATCTATTACAAACCACTTTTCAAGTTTCTGTTTCTCCACAAATCGCCAAGACCTCTGGGCCAAGAGGAAAAATAATAATTCAGAGAGACGAGAGAATGAGGTGAGCACAGGTTATCAGTCTACACATCCTCAATCCTCTCTTAACCCACTACTGTGGCATTTTGGCCCTTGGCTTTATGACCTGTTGTTTTCATCCATGGCAATTTCTCTTAACAATGACCCTTTATGACTCTTTGCTGACCTAGATCTGTGATCTGGCTTACAACCCTGGCCATACTGATTCCAATTATTTGCCAGGACCTGGGAAACAATTGTTTCCTTTTTCTCACTGGCCCTACCCCAGACCTGAGCTACATAAATGACATGCCTGATCCATTTTTCCTCCTCCCTTGCCTTATTCCAGGTTTAATTGGATTTGTTTTCCTTTTGGACAGGTTAGCAGCTTCTGGAACATCAGCATGGCTGTTCCCATCAGCTGTTTGGTCCCCAAGGAAACCTTCAGTGACCCTGAATCCAAAGGAACTAATATTCTAGCAATAGCTCGTGTACTTTATAGTTTGTTGTTGTTCATTGCGTCTTACTCTTCATGACCTGATTTGGGTTTGTTCGTTTGTTTCTGTGGCAAAGATATTGGGTGGTTTGCCATTTCCTTCTCTAGTTCATCTTACAGATGAATAAACTGAGGTAAATAGGCTTAAGTGACTTACCCAAGGCCACAGAGCTACTAAGTGTCTGAGGCAAAATTTGAACTCAGGTTTACCTGGTTCTTACAGGTCTGATGGAGTGCTTGGATACTTGTGCTTGAACCCCAGTTCCAAAATCACATATCTCCCTAGCCTCAAAACACTGTCCCTAGCAGTTGCTCTCTAGCAAAAGTGGACAGTATGCCATAGCAAAATACTTCTCTCTCTTCCTGATACAGTAGCCAGCTACACCTATAGAATTTATCACTTTGAACCACTCGCTGAACTGGCTGTATACTGGGTCATAATGATATTTACTACTCACTGACCTATCATATATATCCTAGATTTACACACACACACACACACACACACACACACACACACACACACACACACATACTCCCTTTCATTTAAATTGTCAAACAAGACATCAGTGGCGGCAGCCTGGACATTTCTCAGTCAACCCTGACTGCTAGTTTACTTTATGACATTTCAGGTCTAAAACCACACCACCCTGAAATGCACCCCCCACACCCTCCCACACCCCTGCTATTTCCCAGTGAACTCTGGGTAAAATACTTGCACAGTAGATATTAAAAGTTCATGTTCTTTTAAGAACTGACCATTCCTTAACCACTCCCTAATGCCACCCTGAATCACCTAGTTAGCATATTTCCTATATAAACTTTAACTGTAGCCCTGTAAGATTTCAGCTTCTCTAAGATTTCTTGCCTGCTGAAAAGTGTAACAATGAATTTTTGCCACCTTTACTTAAAGAATGCTTAAGTCTGTGAATTCATTCCAGACTGTGTTTGCCAGGAACTTTAGTATCGAGATTCCTGAACTTCATCAAGCCCAATCAGGTCCAGTATACTTACTCATTTTTCATCACTGTCATCCTCATTCTTATCACCACCACCACCACCATAGTACTCTTCACTTAAGGTCTCTTCCACTTCTAAATCCTATAATTTTATATTTACTAATAAGTGATAGGGCCTGGTCTCAAATTCCATTCTTCTGTCATCATATCTACTGTCCTTCCCCCATGTCAATATTTTTTTTTTTCCTCCAGGATCTTTCTTCTCAATTACTTTGTTAGATTCTCCCAGACACAGACCCTGGTATGAGGAAGAGAGACAACATGGTATTATGGGTAGACATCCAAATTTGGAGTGAAGAAAACTTGGATTCAAGTTCTGCTTTTGGCAACTATGGGATGTGTGACTCTAGGCAAGACCATTCT
Organism: Pseudochirops corinnae; assembly: GCA_028646515.1. Taxonomy (NCBI): domain Eukaryota; kingdom Metazoa; phylum Chordata; class Mammalia; order Diprotodontia; family Pseudocheiridae; genus Pseudochirops; species Pseudochirops corinnae. The sequence goes on from JAQQSV010012007.1 coordinate 9,968, forward strand.
CAGTGGTTTAGGTAGCTCCCTAAGACTACAACTTACAGAGAAGGTGCTGACCTGCATGGATAGAGGGAGTTTCCATAAATGGAAATTCACCAAACTAATGAATATTTTTAGTCACCATCCCCATTACCCTTAGAGAAATATGCAACTTAGTGGGAGATTCACCCATTTTTACTAAAAGAGATAGATCAGAACCTGACACAGAGATGGCTGACCTGTTACATATTTATCTCCCTCAGTCTCTGAATTTTCTGAGAAAAAATGAAAACAAAAAAAAAGTTATTTATGCAGATTTGAGTTCCCCCTCTAGCATGATCTAAAAACCTCAAAGATTAGAAAAACTTTTCCTCTTCAAAATTGTTTCTTTAACACAATGCAACTCGTCTAGATTTCCTACTCCAGAAGTTTTACTGTGGTATGAATTCTCCAACTTGTTACAAACCCTAATAATAATTGTTTAGTAAATCTGTAGGGCAAAGCATCTCCTAACCTTACAAATTATATCATACTAAGCCTGTTTGAGAGAAGTAGGATTTTGCAGACTGCTGGAAATTAAAATAACCAGTCAAAAGCAAGTATTTATTCATCAGTCACTTTTTATATGCCTACCATTGAATGAAGTACTACAAGAAATACAGACACATACAGGTATAACTTCTTTTGGTGTTTTCTGATTCCTGTGATAACTTGTAAAATTATTCCTCATTGTTTCAAAGATTTCATTGTCTCCAGTCTTGATTACCATCAGGTGTACTTGGTCTGGTCCAGTAACTTTTCCTGACCTTGTTTTCTGAAGCGCCATTGTGGGGAATATAATTTATATTTGGGGGTGGGAGGGAAGATAGTCATTCACTTCAGAGAGTGGCTCAGAATCAGTGAAACTGATGCCACTTTCCCCATAATGCAACCTGGCATCTTAAGTTCCTCAGATTCAGTTCTGCACACTTTTTATTATGCACTTTCAGTGGCTTTCTGAGATTATGAACTGAGTTTTAGACACAAGACCCCTTCACTTCTAGTGTTCTATATATGCTTATAAATGCCTTACAACCCTTGGTAAGAGGTTAGCAGGGCACCAAGGTCCCTAGGATTTGTAATTCTTCCCAGTTTCTTTAGAAAGTGATCTAATAGGAGATCAGCTTCAGAAGGGATGGATTGGGCAAAGGTTTTCATGCGATTTTTTTTTTTTTCTGCAGGAGAATGGAAACTTTCTAGAAGAATGAGGAGAGAAGAAGGGACAAGTGGCCATAATTCCATGATGGCAGCGTGGTTGGGGCAGCAGTAACTGGTGTCTGCCACATCTGCAATTCTCTTATTACATATCATGAGAGATAAATTCTATCTAGAATGAAAATAAGTGAAGTTTGTATGTTCTATGTTTTTATCCCAGTTGGGCAGGCCCTACCCCTTTCCAGTCTCACTTATGTTTATGTTTGTCTTAAAAGTATTCTATTAAAGAATACACTTATAAGATTTAATATTATTTCTCCTAAATACCTGTGGGCTCTGGCCTTATATTATTGTGATGTAGCATGAGGGAGTAATGTGGGTTACCCAGTAGAGAGAGAAATCTTCTTTAGAACAGAGCTAGGAGGCCAACCTCCATTACATTGCAAGAGAGCTGCACTCTCATTGGTGGAATAATCATGACTCTTTGCATGATTACCTTTTTAAGTGCAGAACTGTTATAAATGATGGCACTACTTTATAAACTGGTGTTAGACATGAGAATCAAGGTTATATATGTATTTATTTTCATAATAGAATGAAACACCTTATGAGAATTATCTGTTTCATTCACTGTATTTATATTCTCAACATGTATCACAGTGCCTGACAGATGTTTCATAAGTATTTGCTGAATGATGGTTTGATGTACTCTTTCCCTTTGCAAATTATCTTGTATTTATTTTTTCTTTTTTTAAAAAAAATGTTTGTTTATTTTTAGTTTTCAACATTCATTTCCACAAGATTTTGAATTACAAATTTTCTCCCCATCTTTCCCCTACCTCCCACCCCAAAATAGCAAACCTACTGAATACCTCTTCCTCCAATCTGCTCTCTTTTATAGTCTCCCTATACCCACTCTAACTTTCTAGTAGGGCAAGATGGTCTTCTATACCCCAAATGCCTATATATCTTATTTCCTAGGTGCATGTAAAAAACAAGTTTTTTTAATGTTTGTTTTTAGAACTTTGATTTCCAGATTCTTTCCCTTCTTCCCTCCTCACCCACCCCCACTGGGAAGATAAGCAATTCAATATGGGTTGTACATGTGTAGTTAAGCAAAATGTTTCCATAGTAGATATATTGTGAAAGACTAATTATATTTCCCTCCATCCTATCCCACACCCTCATATTCTACTTTCTACTTTGACCCTGTCCCTTTTCAAAAGTGTGTGCTGCTAAGTACCATCTCTTCCAATTTTCCCTCCCTTCAATCATCCCCACTCTTTTTTTTAAATTTTATTATAGTTTGCATCATTGATTTCCACAAGATTTTGAGTTACATATTTTCTCCCCCTCTTTCCCCAACCCACGACCCCAAAATAGCCATCCCAGTGTGTCCCCCCTCCCCCAGTCTATTCTCTCCTATGTCACTTTTCGGTAGGGCAGGATGGATCTCCCAACCCCAGTGCCTGTGTATCTCAAGTTCCAGTTGGATATAGTCAATAATAATAAAAATAATTGCATATATATATATAAACACACATTCATAACATTTGATTATGGAACTCCAGATTCCAGATTCTTTCTCCTCCTCCCTCACCACCCATCCCCACTGGAAGGACAAGCAATCAAATACAGGCTGAACATGTGAAATTATGCAGAACCTCTCCATAGTGAGCACACTGTGAGAGTCTGATTAAATGTCCCTTCTTCCTATCCTGCCCCCCTATCC
>JAQQSV010012008.1:0-12866 GCA_028646515.1 Pseudochirops corinnae
ATACATAGACAATAAATTGTACTATTAAGTTGTTGTTTTTGTATTCATAGTTTACAGCTAAAAGTGGCCATTATAGAAAATTCTTGTCTCTGAAAACATATTAACAAAATAAAACAAAACAAAAGAGTGGGTTATGGAACAGAACATGAAATTTAAAAGAACATAATAAAAATGAATTATCAACACTAAAATGAATACAAAATAAATGTTTTAAAATTTGAAGTAGGGAAATGTAAAAAAAGACTATACAATTGTTAAATAAAACTAAGGGCTTTAAAAATGGTTGAACGAAAGATAAACAATTAGCTAATCTAATCAAGAATAAGAGAGGAAAACAAATTATTAAAATAACATAAAAAGGATTAAGAAAAGAAATTATCCAATCAATATACATTTGTTAAATGCTAAGTATCAAGCACTGTGCTAAGTATTGGGGACACCAAAAGAGGAGAAAAAAAAAAGTCTCTTTCCTCAAGAAGCTTATAAATAAGCAGAAAGCATAGTATATAGTTAAATTCCAACAAAAATAAAAATTCCAAGTAAATTTGTGTCACTACACAAATAATTAAAACAAAACAATACCAATAGATATTTAAAAAAAAAAAACTGAAGAGAAAAGAAAATTGAGTAAGTTATAAACTACCAAAGAGAGAGGGATGAGGTTAGAGATTGGGGAATTGGGGAAAAGGTATATGTATATATGCCAAATATATCAAACAATTAAAGAAAAATTAATAACTGTTTAAAAAATTCTCAAAATAAAATAGAAGACATTTTGTCCAATTATTGTTATGAGTCATATATTGCCTTAATTCTTAAACCAGTGAAGTGGAGACAATATGGGGGGGAGGGAATAAACATATAAACATATTTATACATATGTATATGTGTATATATATATATATATATATACACATATATATATGATGTGTATATGTGTGTATATATGTGTGTACATATATATTATATATATATATGCCTATACATAGTCATATGTATAGAGTTATATAAACTGTTCATTTAAATGTGTTCATGTGTGTGTATCTACATATAAAACTGCACCTATGATTTGAGCACTTTAGGGACCCAATTATGGGAAAATTCTTCTGCTAACAAAGATATGTACCTGCTCCACAATTTACGTAATTGACTTTACCGAAAATGCTATTTATATTCAGAAAAAGAACTGATAAGAGTCTGAATGCAAATCAAAGTATAAAGATTTCCTTTTATATTTTCTGTGTTTTTTTTTCGGGGGGGTGGGTCTTTTTCTTCTTTCACAACCCAGCTGATATGGAAATATGTTAAATTGCTTAGTGCTTTAGGGATGGGGGAAGATATGGAGAAGGGCAGAAAATGTGAAATACAACATTAAAAAAAAGGAATGGAGGGGTGGAACCAAGATGGTAGAGTTCAAACAGGAACTTAACTGTGTTCATGCTCCAACTACATCCAATACCTGTAAAATATGACTCTAAATAAATTTGAGAGCTATAGAACCCATGAAGTGACAGAAAGAAACAAATCTCCCACTCAAGGCAGCCTAGCAGGCCAACAGGAAGGGTTTATCATAGCAAGCTGGGAGCCAAGAGCAGTCTCAAGTGAACAATCCACAAACACAACCATGTGGTCACAGACCGACCAGAGCAGACTTCAGGAGAGTGAATCACTAGCAGCTAGGGTGATTTCCAGACTACTCAACCCATAAAGGCCAAAGAGTAAGTAAAAGGTCAGTGGGGAACTCTGTTGGAACTTGGGTGACAGAAAAGTGTGATCTAGCTCCTGCTCCGCAAGGAAGAGGTGGCAGAAACATGGCAACTGCAGCTGTTGCTGGATAGCTGCCTCTGGAGCTCCTGGCCTGCAGATCATAGGGGAACCAAGTGATTATTCAGAGGGTAATCTCTCTTGCTTTGACCTGCTTGGATCTGGATCAAAGTCTTGGGCTGTGTGGCAGATTGCCCAAGTTTGGGGAGTCTTTAGGGAGGGCACCCTCCTCAGACCTCTGATAACATTTGTGAAAACCCAGGCTGCTTGGAACATAGCTCTCTCCAATCTGGAAGCAGAGTTCTACCATGGCAAAGAGTTCAAATGTCAAGTAATTGGTTAGCAAGATGAGCAAGTAGAGGAAGCACAATCAGACCATGGAATCCTTTTTGGGGACAAAAAGTATCAAAACATGGAACCAGAAGAAGTCAATGAAGTCAAAACTCCTCCATCAAAAGCTACTAAGAAAATTATGACCTGATTACAGGTCATGTAGGAGCTGAAAAAGGATTTTGAAAATTAAGTAAGGGAAGTGGAGGAAAAATTGGGAAGAGAAATGAGAATGATGCAAAAAAATCATGAAAAGCAAGTCAATAGCTTTCTAAAGGAGACACCAAAAAATATTCAAGAAAATAACACTTTAAAGAATAGACTAACTCAAATGACAAAAGAGGCCCACAAAGCCAATGAGGACAAAAATGTCTTAAAAAGTCAAATTGGCCAGCTGGTAAAGGAATTTCAAACACTCAACTGAAGAGAATAATTCCTTCAAAATTAGATTGGAGCAAATGAAAGCTAATGCCTTCATGAGAAGTGAAGATACTATAAAACAAATCCAAACAAATGAAAAAAAAAATAGAAGGCAATGTGACATATCTCATTGAAAAAAACACTGACCTTGAAAATAGATCCAGGAGAGACAATTTAAAAATTATTCGACTACCTGAAAGACATGACAAAAAACAAACAAAAGAGTCTAGAAATCATCCTTCAATTCCTCAAGGAAAATTGCACTGATGTTCTAGAATCAGAGGGCAAAATAGAAATTGAAATAATTCACTGATCACCTCTTGAAAAAGATCCAAAAAAAACACCTCATATGAATATCATAGCCAAATACCAGAATTCCCAGGTCAAGAAGAAAATATTACAAAGCTGCCAGGAAAAAAAAAAATACAATTTGAATATTGTGGAAACACACTCAGGATAACATAAGATCTAGCAGCTTCTACATTAAGCGATCAAAGGGCTTGGAATATGATATTCTGGAAGTCAAAGGAGCTAGGATTAAAACCAAGAATCACCTACCCAGCAAGACTGAATATAATGCTTCAGGGGAAAATATGGTCATTCAATGAAATACAGGACTTTTAAGCATTCTTGATGAAAAAAAACCTGAGCTGAATAGAAAATTTGAATCTCAAATACAAAAAGCAAAAAAATCATGAAAAGATAGAGTATAGAACCATAATAAGGAACTTATTAAAGTCAAACTATTTACATTCCTACATGGAAAACCAATAATTTTAATGCATGAGACTTTTCTCAGTATGAAAATAGTTGAAGGGAATATATAAGTATATGTATGTATGTATGTATGTATGTATGTATGTATACATACATATAAGTATGTATAGGAGGGCGTATGTGGGTATAAATGCATATGTGAGTGTGTGGATATGTATACATAGACAGAGGGCACAGATTCTATTGGATAGAAAGGGATGATGTCTAAAAAAATTAAAATTAAAAGGTGAGAGAGGAATATGATGAGAGAAAGAGATAAGGAGAGATAGAATAGGGTAAATTTTCTCATATAAAAGAGGCAAGAGAGAAAACTGTTTCACTGTAAGGGAAGAGCAAGAAGGTGAAAGGGAATGGGCCAACCTTACTCTCATTGAATTTATCTTGAGGGAATAATATATACATTCTTTTGGGTATCTTACCATACAGGAAAGTGTGTGTGTGTGGGGGGGGAAGGATAAGAGGGAGGATGATAGAAGGGAGGGTAGATTGGGGGAAAGGGTAGTTAGAAGCACGTATGTTTAAAAAGTGACAGGGCCAAAGTAGAAAATAGAATAAGTGGGGGGTGGAATAGCATGGAGGGAAATATAGTTAGTCTTTCACAATACAACTACTATGGAAATGATTTGCGTAACTTTATTGAATTGCTTATCTTCCCAGTGGGGGTGGGTAAGGAGGGAAGAATGGAAAGAATTTGGAAATCAAAGTTTTAAATACAAATGTTAAAAATAATTTTTTTTTTTTAATGTGCTACTGGGAAATAAGATATACAGGCACTGGGGTATAGAAATCCATCTTGCCTTACTAGAAAGTTAGAAGGGGCATGGGAGAGGATATGAGAGAGGTAACTAGAGGAAGGGGAGCTTAATAGGCTCACTATCTTGGGGTGTGGGAGTAGGGGAAAGATGGGGAGAAAATGTGTAACCCATATTCTTGTGGAAATGAATGTTGAAAACTAAAACTAAATTTAAAAAAAAAAAAGAAAAAAATGAATGTTAAAACTGTTTTTAATGTAATAAAAAAATCCTTTAATACAAAAAAAAATATTGAGAGTTTAAATGACTTGCTCTGCGTCACATAGCCTCTATGTGCCAGAAGGAATCCTTGAATGCATGGCTTTCTAACATTAAGGACAACTCAGTATCCTTTATACCATGGTGTCTCTTGCAGGGATTAATAATATTCCTATCAGAGATTTTATAGGTGTAGGCCAGGCATAGTGTGAACCTACCTTCCCAATTTCTAGGTTGGCTTGTTAATCCAAACTGGTCACACTGGAAGGGTGGGGTTCCCATAGGTTTTACAGTATGGTGCTATTATTCATACTTTCTAGGAGACATAGGGATAGCCTTGATTTGTACGTATATTAGACAGGCTGAGGGGGGTGCAATATGCTCATCATTATAGTTTTTATTAAGTTCTCTCTTGTACACTATCCACTTACCTACAATCCTTCACAGTATCACTATTGACTTTTAAGCACAAAACATACTAAATCACAAGTCAAAGCAGGAATAACCATTTTCCAATAAAACATAAAAGCAGGAACAATCATAATATTTACTTCAAAGGAGACAGAAGTAGGTTAAAAATAATTCAACAGTCACTTAGCAAACTTTGGTCATATTCTGAAACCAGCATCTGGAATGGTAGGAGAATGGGGAAAAGCAGGAAACACAGAAATGTATAAGGAGGGAACATGAGTTGAGAAACTCAGCACTTGAGGCAACTCATGATTCTACATGGCAAAGTCCAGCATCATTTTAAAAAACAAACGTAAATGTATTGTATTCCATCCAATGGATTAAACTGTATGTATTGTATAATAATAGCTGCCACATACTGTAATGCCAAGGAAAGGCAACTTCCAAGGTTCAGATTACCAGCATAGTAAACCCCATTTATTCAGCAAACATTCACAGAACAGAAAAAATCAAAATACAGTGTAACTTGTTCCTTTAGCAAGTTCTCAATTCAATCCAGGTTCTACTCCATCCCTAGACAGTACATTCATTTAGTCAGTCATAAGTCTCTTCTCAAATGGAGATTAGTTTCCAAACATAAACAAAGTACATTGATTTGGTCAATCACTCAAAGGCTTCCCACCCCTGAATCTCAAAAGGGGCAGGAGAGCACAAAAGGCCATCCGCCCTTAAGTTACAAGGTTAAGCTCAGCATCGAATACCCAAGGAAAGGACCTTCTTTTATCTTCACTGGAGGCAAGCCCTCAGCAATCTCAGTTCCTGGGGAGACAAGGCTCAACAAAGCCACAGCCAGTGCCCTCATCAAGTCACTCTCTGCCTGTAGAACAGTGCCAGAACACCTGAAAACATCAGCATGGCCCTCTTCCAGGATTTCTGTGCAGGTACCACAAGAAAATACTCCTTCAGGGCTTCTGAACCAACAGCCAGGTTCCAGGACCTCTACAACAGCAGCACTGTCCTTCACCATCAGGTGAATCTGGCAAAACAACATCAAAATAGACAGACAAAATACCAGCATCACAGCCATGCCTCCTCAGTCCTTGGCAGTTCCAGGTGGCAGTTCCAATGGGCTCTCAGCAGTCTTTCTCTCAGCAACTCAGATTCCACAATACTGGATACTGCTCTCCCAAAGTCCTTCTGGCCTTCTCTAGGCTTAGGAATCTCTCCCAATTCACGGCTCCTCCCAGTTCAGCCCCCTCTCTTCATGTCAACAAGTCCATCCCACAAGTGGGATTCACAAGCTCTGGGTTTTAACACTCAACCCAAAAACCAAGCCAATACAGGGGCATCTCCAAATTCCATTACCAATATGCATACATAATACCTACTCTGTCATAGGTACTGTGATAAGCACTTTACAAATATTAACTCATTTGATCTGTACAATCAGTCTTGGATGGTAAGTGATATAATTATCCCCATTTTACAATTGAGGAAACTGAGACAAACATAAGTTAAGTGACTTGTCCAAGGTCATACAGAAAGTTTCTGAGATTGAATTTGAATTTCATTCTTCCTGTACCTAAGGGGAGCAATGGATAGAGCACTGGGAATTAGGAAGACTCATCTTCATGAGTTCAAATCTTGTCTTAGATACTTAGATGTATGATGCTGGGCAAGTCACTTAACCTTGTTTGCCTCAGTTCTTCATCTGTAAAATGAACTGGATCAGGAAATGGCAACCCATTCCAGTATCTGGTAAGAAAACCCCAAATGGGATCCAGAAGAGTTGGACATGAGTGAAAAACAACTGAACTTCCTGACTTGAAGCCCAATACACTACCCACTGTTCCATTTATCTGTTTATTTGTTCCACCATCTAATTCTCACCACTCTCTTCCTGGGCAAAGCCATCTCTTTTCCTAGACACAGGCTGCTGACAAATGCCTTTTTTAAACAAGATAGTCATACTTGGCATGATTCTTAGAAAGTGTTACATACTTTAATTGTCAAATAATTCCTTAAAGTTAGGGAAATCAAGTTCCTTGGATCTGCATTTAGGATCTGGAATCATAGCAATATGCAACCTTTTCCTTGCTAGCTCTTCAAAAGGAATGGTTTATGCTTTCTCCAACCAATTCTTAGAAAAGCATTTCTTCCTCAAAGGCAATACAAGCCCCCTCGCCCTTTTTTTCTCATTTATTTTTTCCTAGTTAAACCAGAGAGATCAGTAGAAGATGATATCCTTACTCCCTTTTAGGATGAAGATGACATTAGAGAGCAAAAAGTCAAGCGAGTTTACACACATTAACAAAATTTACCTCTTTTACAATTCATTTTATGAATTTACAGAACTTCTCAGCTTTCAGCCAGGTCTCTGACATAACTCAGTTCAACTCATTGTATACCATTTTCTATTAGTGTCTCCTCTTACCACCTCCTGCTGCTTTTGACCCTAACTCATCCTCCAATCAACTTTCACCCCTCTTCTTGTATCTTCACCTTGTCATCTCCTCTTCCCTTCCTTAAGCTTTTTTTTTCTGTTGATTTCTTCTTTTTACTAAATAGAAAAATGCCACAAATTAGTGCCTAAATGTAAGAACTGACCTATTTCTATCTTATGGTGTGAACCTTTCTATCAGGAGTCTTTATACAACATGTCCCACAAGTATTAATGCAGTGTTAAAATTTAATGATATAAGAAGTATAAGTTCTACACTTATAAAATGGCCTTAAAATTAAATATTAAAATGAAAATGTTTAAATGTTACTTATTAAAATTCAACCTTTCTGCTACATTATGCTATACACCTCTCCGGTTGATTTAGCTGCTACTCAGTGACTGAATTTATAATCTTAACTTTTCAATCATCTGAAGAATGAATTTTTATATGTGTACATGATGGTTTTGACGTGATCCCACAAGAAAAAAAAAAGACTAATAAAGGGAGATACATCAGGTAACTGAGGTGACTAAGGAAGAGGACCTCTTCTATTAATCTATTAGTCTGGGAAAGCATCATCCAAAAAGTACCCCAAAGGTAACATATAATGATAGGATGTTTCATCTGATTAAAATTTCAAGAAAAATTCCAAATTCCTAAAGCAAAATGAGGATACAAGAAATGTAAATAATTAAACTTTCAATTGAAGGTTGTTTTTTTTTTTTATATAAGTCCATAACCTTTATCCCTTCAAAGTGATTGAAGTTTAAAAACACACTAAGACTTTGGGGACACGCTGTATATTTTATCTGAGAGGCTTTGTTTCTTCTTAAACTAGTATTAGCAAGTTTTCCTTAGACAAATACTCTTTCTCTGCCATGTTTAGAATTAAAATGTCCAAATACTAAAGAGGTAACACTGTACATGGGGTTTGAATAAAGGAGACATGCACACATTCCCTTCACTAACATCCTCTGTAATGGTTTTTGAGGATATGTAGGTTTATACTAGCAGAATTATAAGCAAAATCTATCAAGCTGAAAAGTTATAAAATACAAGCCTTTGATTGGCTTATCTACTATGTCTATCTTCTAAAGATTAAAGTAGAAAAAGGAGTATCTGCACCTGAACTAGGGAAAGAGTACTCACTCCCACACAATTGTGGGAGTGTTTGAACAAATATGATTCCAGAAAATTGGGTTGCTTTTTTCTTCAGTTTTTTATTCGACTTAGATCTCTTCGGGGCATGTTGACATTTCCCCCAGTGTCTAATGAACTCACGGAGAAGGAAGCTGTTGTTTTTGCCACTGAATTTCCTTTCTCAGAATGGGGGACAAAATATAGGGGTTCAACCTCGATGAGGATCCTACTTTATTAGTAGGATTTGTCTAAAGGTTGTGGATGAAACACATATCAATGTAGCTAGGCTAACTTTGAGAAAGTTTCTTTGCTAAGTGACACATTAGATTAAGCACTCGATTAGGAACTAAGTTCCTAAAATACTGGCTATATGACCCTGGGCAAGTAATTTAACTTCTCTATATCTCCTTCTCTATGTTTCCTTACTCATAAAATGGGAATAATAATAGCACCTACCTCCCAGGATTGTGGTGAGAATCAAATGAGATGATAAAAACAAAGAACTTTACAAAACTTGTTCAGCTAAATAAATGCTAACTGTTATTATTATTCTTCCTCAACAATTAAGTAGTGAGATGTATTTAGGCATTCCATAAGGATCTGTGATATTTATTCACTACACAGTTAACCCTTTTATATTTCACTTTCTCCAACCATTAGGGATCTGCCTTTTTCAGGGAGCTGTTCCATGTTTACTGTTGTACTCATTCTCAAGTCCAGTGTTTTCAGATATCACAGCCTGTAAGCTTCCTTGTCACTCATTGGACATTAGTTCTTACCAAGATCAATATAAAAATCAATACAATTTACAAGTACTATTTAGAAAAAAAATTTAAAAAATAATCCAGTAAATAAGATAGCTTGTTTTCTCAGTATCCATGTTTTTAAGTTGTTGCTCGTGAATTGAAATTAATTATCTCTTTTTTTTGTCCTTGCTCTGATGTGTAAGGGGCAGCCAGGTCACACAGTGAATAGACTAATCTTTCTGAGTTCAAATTTGGTTTCAGACACTTAATAGTTGGATGATTCTGGGCATGTCTCTTGACCATGTTTGCCTCTGTTCCTCATCTGTATAATGGTTTGAAGATAGAAATAGCAAACCACTCCATTATAGTTGCCAAGAAATTCCCAAATGGGATCATGGAAAGTCTGACAAGATTGAAAACAACTCAACAACAACAAACTGATCCCTGAGTCCTTCAGCTTACCTGTCAATGAATCAAATATTTGTCAAGTTCCTAAAGGGGATACAATGAAGTGTAAATATAGTCATAGTTCATAAGGAGGTTACAGTCTAATGAAGACAAAAATATGTCAACAACAAACACAAACAATAAAATAGAAATAAGAATTGATGGGATCCAGGAAGCAGAGATTAGGAGGGAAACAATTCTAGTTATGGAGTATAACCAGGGCAAGTGTCCAGGGTGAGAAAATGGAGTACATTTCGTGAGGAACATCAATGAGGCCAGTTTTCTCTAGATCATGGGACACATGGGGGAGTATAAGGCATAAAAAAACTAGAAACATAGTTAGGAGATAGGGAATGAAGGGATTTAAATGCAAAGGATTTTACATTTAATCCTGGATCCTGAGGGGGAGGTAGTAGAGATTATTTGATCAGGTTGTGACATGTTCATATCTGAACTTTAGGAAAATCATTTAGACATCTGAGTGGAATATGGAATAAAGCGTCTAGAGGCTTATGGCAGAGCAATTAGCATACTATTGTAATGGTCCAAGCATAGAGGCCTGTGCCAAAAGGATGGCAGTATGGAAATGAGAAAGGGTCATATAGGAGAAATGTCATGAAGATAAAATCAGCTGGCCTTAGGAATATATTAGATATGGAGGAGGTGAGAGAGAGTGAGGAGTCTAACCACCTTCTTGCTATATTATTAGTAATTCAAAGAAAAATCTCATTATTTGCCTCTAATCTGGTCCTCCCATCTTTCTCTACTTCTCATAGTATTTTTCCTCTTAATTCTTTTTTTTCTGCCTTGCCCTTCCCCCTGTTGACCAGACTTTCCTTCTACTTGTGCACCGATCAACAAACATTCACGTCTGAATATCATTTATTGAGGATCTATAAAGTGAAGAGAAAAGTCAATGTGGTAGAGCAGACCTGCACAACTTGACAGTAGGTAGAGGGACATGATTAAAATAGGCTAAACTTCTTTGGGCTACAGATAGGCTTTTATTGACTCACTTTCCAAGTAAAGGTATTATTGAATAAATGATTAAACTATTTTCCAGATAAACCATATTAAAAATGGGAAATTTCAATTTATATTAATTAATTATAATTATTACTTAAGATTTTTATATATCATGAAATCATGTTAATATTATAAACAATTACTTGTCTAAGCAGTCCATGTTTTAATATATTTTTCAGTTTTCCCTGCTGTTTACATCTAGTTGATGAGACATATTATATTTCTTGTCAGTAATTAGTATATTGTACTCCAGAATCATCTTTGAAATAGATTTCTTTAGAAATCTGAAAAATAAACTTAGTAGCTGTCCTCATGTTTTGAGTTTACTTTCTTGAAAAACTGTTGTTCCTCTCTGAGATTTTTCAACAATTCAGATGCTTTAATTTGTTTTTCATTGGTGTTCAATTTGCTTAAGTCAGGATGTTTTTATTCAAAACAGTGATGATTGTTTTTCTTTGAATTGGTTATTCCTTCTATGAATACAAGGCACAGTATTTTGTCTCTTGTGTCAATAAACAAGAATTTATTTGTCCACTCTGGATTAAACTCTCTATATGCTTACCAATCTTCCATTTCTTTTAATCACACATTTACAAAGTCACCCCCAAAACTTTATTGATCGGAACCAAAAAAAAACAAATTTCCACAGCAACTGCTAACATACAAAGAAATATTTAACTGAGTGTCTGACCTTGGAGAAAGCTCCAGACACTTATGCAACTTGTAGGGCAGCAGCATAGCTAGGGCGGGGAAGATGCCCTCATTTTGTTGTAGTTCAGCACATAGTAGGTATCAGTTGCATTGGCCTTTGGCTGAATTCAATTTATCCCTGTCCACTGACAATACAAATGAAAACATAGCAAAAAGATACAGCTCTTACTCCTCTCAGACTAGAGATAGGTTAATGATGGTTGGTTGTCATGAGTCACATGACAAACAGGAGCAAATGCTCATTGGCAACCCACCCACCAAATTACATGATGGGCAAAATAGTGACTAGTGGAAGGTGGGTTGAGCAGGGCATGGACACAGTACTTGTTACATCTTTACTTTCTTTTATATCCTCTATATTTTTTTGTGTGGGCCACTTGAAATCCCTTTGCCAGCTGTAAACAGCCAGCTGGGCATATGTTGGGCAGGCCTGGGTTAGAGAGATTTAGCAGACTTTTCATATTATGCAGGAGAGAGGAGAGTAATTCCAACATGGTAAGAGAAAATCATATATAGTCCAAATTATACTCTTTTTTGAATTCCTCAAATTGGCTCCAAAGTTTAATATATATTGATCCATAGCTAAGGGGAGTTTTCAAAACAAATTGGAAATTTTAAGATTAAAATGAACTCTAAGCACTGTGGCTCAAAGCATGCTAGGCACAAGTCTCAACTGCACCAGGTGCTACTGATATATCCCCCTCGTTCTTTTAACACTGCTAATTCCACTGAAACTCATTCAAGGTGCAGACATTCATCTTGAGACCTGCAAATAGAGGACATTACAGTTGTTTAGACTGGGGCCTTGCACATCAGGGAACAGAACTGTGATAACTGGATATTCTGGATGGAAGGCAGGATGTTTCTTTTATTGCTTTAGCTTTTGAACTCTCCTGTCTCTCTGATTTTTTGTTTTTGTCTGTTATTTTTTTGTCTGTTCTTTTTTTTTTGTCTCTTTCCGTGCTTGCTTCTGTGACTCTGTCTCTATCTGTCTCCGTCTCTGTCTCTTTTCTGTCTCCCTATTTGTTATTCCAGTTCTTATTCATAACATTTTTATGATGAATAATCCCTGACAGGAATATCAGCATATAAGAGATATTCTATCAGTGCTGACTATCAAAAGGAAGGACCTATATATGCATTTTCTTAAAGAATTCCCTTAGCAAAAATGTGTGTGTAATAGGGTGTTACGGGAATCTGAAGATCTTCCCTACCCCTAGACCCTTTGCTAAAGTGGCTACGTGACTCTGAGGACCCTTGGATATTTGAAAGTATACTCTGTTCCCTAATAGGCTGAATGTGGTCACGTGGAGCCTGTGGTGCCAGGCTTGTTTTCCAGGAATGCCCTTGCCTTGTAGCTTTGTGATTGGGCAGTGGGTCTAGAGGGCTGTGACATTCTCTAAGCCAGGAGAAGGCTATATATATACCCTGATGTGAGGTTTTGGTTTGGGGCTCACTTTGAGAAGAGTTGTGTAATTTGGCCAGACGAGACTCTGGGCAGCCATTGAGCCCCCCGGCTTTGAAAAACCCAGATGTTGGTGCTTCCCTCTCTGGTAACTGACTAGGTAACTGATGTAATGGTCAGATGCTGAAGCCCTCTGCTGATCTGTTTTTCTGTTTGTTTGTAACTTCTGTTTGTA